>CM065392.1:2190000-2242500 GCA_033060915.1 Euryodendron excelsum | reverse complement strand
CTCACATTGGTGTTATATACACATCTATACAAAAACATCTATTGTTTTTCTCACTCTCCATTTTTTCTCAATGATAAGACTCAAGGAAAATGGGCAAGTTGTTTGCTGCAATGTTGTATCAAAAAATGAGAAAAAGTGAATGACCCTTTCCTACACCATAAATGTATATTATATATATTGATACTTATATACACTTGCTTATAAATATATCTTGCTTTCATTTTGTTTTATCCTTCTTTTGAGTGTTAATATCTACATTTGCAGATGGTAGTTTATGGCATTGGTTAGCTTCTCATGAAGTTCAAAGCAGTATGAATGTCTGAAACACTACTTTGGTATTTATTTTCAATTTGATATTCTTTTCTTTGATTACTGAAAGAATCCATCTTATATTTTTAAATTTTTTTTACTACTCGATTGTCCACGACGTAGTAACCCTCTTATTTGTTTATTTATTTTTCTTTGATGTTATGATTCAAAACAATGACTCAATTTGGTTTATAAGGTCCCGTGCATGACGACGGAGAAGAATTCTACGGAAGGTTAAGTTGCAGAAAAAAAAATAATTCCAAAGAAGTAAAAGTTGCAGAAAAGTAAAGTTGAAGGTAGTCCATGACAACAAGGTTTTGCTGGTGATGGCAGATCTAGAAAAATATTACGTAAATAACAGTGACAACGACGAACAAAGATAGGCGATGGCCTTTCTGCTATCTAGGCAAGATTTGGCTTGGTTGGTCTTTGCAAACGTGAATAAGGGGTTGAGAAAAAATCTCCAACCCTTCTCACAGGTCATTGATAGTTTGTAGTGTTTAATTGTTATTTTAATATTAAAAAATTACAATTAATAGCTTTAATTAGAGAGAGAAGTGTGTGGTTGATTATTGTTTGAAATATCTAGATAATTTTGCTTTTGCAAATTGCAATGATTTTGGCCATTTCTGGATTCCCACTCCATAGAATTGATTTTGGCAAAGAAGAGGGCAGTCGGGTCGGGTGCTCTAGAGGTAAAATATCAGAAGACCGTCAAAGCAACATACTTGGCGAAGGAAGTCGCCCTTCCTCCCAAAAGGGCATCCCCATCGAAGGGGAAGAGCATGACTCCCGCAGTTGCCAAGCCTCCTCCACTAGCCGAGCGGAGGCGCAGCATGGTTGTGCCAGCAGACCCCCCGGCCCGTGCAAGTCTAGTTGCTTCAGCTCCCAGCAACATGATCGACGGCTCGGATGTGACCTGGGAGATAGCAGCAGACACGATCAAACCCTCAGATGTTCAGAGGTTGTGCAAGCATCCGCATTCTAGCTTGGTCAGGGACGCAAACCAGGACCTCTTCAAGGTGAGCTTCTTTATGCTATTACACTACTTTGTTCTGCTCCCGTCTGAGTCTGTTCTGCTTTTGACTTTGTTTGGACTTCAATCTCTGACCACGATCATGACTTTGGGTCACCGCTTGGGTACTTCAGAAAAGACCCTGTAGGAGGAGAAGAAGACCAGTGAGGCCCTTACCAAGGAAGTCCACTCCCTTAAAGAAGACGCTGCCACTACTAGTGCCGAAAGGGACACGGCCCTCGCTGAACTCAAGTCGACCCGTGAGGAGAACGAGAGGCTAAGCAGACAAGCCAACAAGTTGTTGCTGGACTTCACGACTGAGTATGCTCGGAGGGAGGAGCTGGAGAGGGAGTCTGCTGCCTTCCCAGAGAATTTACTCTAGGTCCGAGCTGATGTCCTTCTTGAGTTCCAGGACGAGGACGACTTCCAGGCTTTGCTGGAGCCCACATTTACCCAAGGCTTTGAGCTCGCCAGGCAGAGGGCATCTGAGACCTTCTGGAAGTTGGACTTCACTTGCTTGAAGCTGCTCGAGAGAGAGGCGCAGCCTTTGCAAAATCTCCCTGATAGGCCGAGGAAATGGCACGAGGAGACTGCCAGCCAGTGCACCCTCAAACACAGTAATCTCACCCTCCCTAGCCTAACATACCTAGTTCCTAGGGTTGGGGACCCTACACTTAACCCCTCTCGAGATCTGGTATGCCTGCTGAAGGGCAACGACCTTCTCCCTATCCAAAATGGAGGCAATCCCCACAGCCTCATACTCAGGACCCTCTTCCTCCTCCTCCTCTTCTTGCCCAGCCTCCCCAGGTCAAGCAGTCGCATCTACGAGCTAATCCCTTTCTCCCCCAATACCAGAGTGAGTGACCCCAGCCTCCTCTGGCATTAGAATTTCTAGAGATGCCCAGAGTTCCCAATAGAGGCCTCCTCTTGGGTCTCACGCCTCACAACCCTAAACTTATTAGAATCGGTCTCCTCAGAGTCCGAACTAACGCTCTCCGGGTTCAACATTGTACCCAAAGGCCTGTTGTCCTTAATCCTATCAAACACCGGCTTAAACAACTCATATAAACCCCTGAGGGTGGATTCTAAGAACCCCGGCCTATCAACGAACCACGAAAGGTTGGGAATCTGGCCCTTTCCTTCGAATACCGACACGCAACGCATAATCAACCAGTACATATAACTAGGAAGTGGACCTTACCACGACACAAGATGCCGGCAGCGAGTTTGAAAGACAACCGGCGGCGTGTCGTGGAGACTGGTATCCCGTCAATCGACTGAAGACGACGGAGATGGAGAATGGAAATGGAAAAGTCTTATTTCTCTCTATGTTGTGCAAAAAGTTCGACTAAGGCAAGTGAGGGGGCAAAAGGGGGGCAACTGCCTTACAAAACTCCCCCCTAGGTCTTTGAAATCAACGGCCCAGATGGCCTGCAATAATGGAACGCCAACGGCTGGGATTCAACACGTCTTTTCGACTCCTAACCTCCAACCACCAGTTATCGCGTGGCGGCATGCGAAGCGATGCGACAGCACCAGCCATCATTGCACTGCCCTCACCATAAATGAGCTTCGAATTTCGAGGGTGGGCAGACCCGTGGAATTCCTCTGGCCTCGAGCAAATGGCCAGATGAATTAGGGGCATCTGGTGATGAGGTTTTCCCGACCAGACTAGAGACCCCTTGAACGCCTAATCAGGCCCTAACCAGATCACACCATCCCGCATTGTCTGGTTGGACCCCGACCAGACCCTTCACGTGGCTTCTTGCTGGTCTCGAACAGACCAACCATTCGAGAGGACCTCCCACTATGTTTGATCTTCACGATCACGTCGATGGGGTTCACACCTGGCACCGGATACCCTGGTGCACACTCGGGGCATGGGTGTGGAGTGTACGAGGGACAACCGCCCTACCCCTGACGTAGTTCTGACACATGCCATTGTGGAGTGTAGAAACCACCCTCTCTAGTGCCCTGTCATAGTTCTAACCCTCCAATGGAAAACTATCACCTGGAAAGATCACCAACCATTCCCATGCATGCATACAAAGGAAAACCACAGCCCTCTTCTCCAGGTACGAATGAAAGAAAACCCTAACAAACTATAGACTCTCTAGTAACATTATCCTCCTGAGTCTAACTTGAACATCGAAGGGCCTTTGGTAAGCACCGCACCAGTGTGTTTAGAACGGGAGATCACCGATCACCGGAAGAGAGCCTATAGAGGCCTAGGGGCAAGACGCCACTAGATTGCTGCATCATCACCCAATCTCTCTCTCTCTCTCTCTCTCTCAATATATATATATATATATATGTATACCCTTATATATATATATGTATGTGTGTATATAAATCATACACAAGTCTCTGAATTCAAGGAATATGTGTTGCAGAGCGTTAACTTTCATTTGAAGCTCTTCTCTCGCAAGCTTTCAGTTGTCGCGGATTGCAATTCCTATTTTGCAGCTGCTTATATATACTGTTACAAATGGTAGAGAAACAAAGAGAAGAAGAAGACAGAGAAATATAATTGATACAATTCTATTGTACAAGGTAATGTATTTACAATCAATAATGGAGAAATATATAGAGAGGAAGAGAGAGACAGATTGGCCATTGATCATGGTATCGCCTTTGATAATAGCCAATCTGTATTTAATGAGAGCTTTGACAATGAAACTTTTGTTGGTCCAATAGGCAACTCAAGAGGGGGGTGAATTGGGTTTTTTGAGGATTAAGAGCAAATAAGATTAATTAAAATTAATCTAAGCAATTTAACAAAAGTCAATCTATATGCAATGCAATGAAATCAAAGGAAGTAAAGAAAACAGAGTAATAGAAAGAGCACACAGATTTACCGAGGTTCAACCACAAACCGTGGTCTACGTCCTCACCCCAAGGCCTCCTTGAAGTCTTCTTCCACTATGTAATCACCTATTACAAGATGGGCCACTGATCGACAAAGTGCTCAGCTCACTATACAAAGAACTCCTCACTGAGCTCTTCAATCTCCAAGTGGTTTTGTCCAAGCTCCACTTAAACTTACAAGAGTTTTGCTTTCACAAGAGAACTCTCTAAACTCTCAATTACAAGTGTATAAAGTTATACAAGTAACTTACACACTCTCTAGCAAGAGTAGATATTACATTCAAAGCTCACAAGAATGAAACAGGAGGAATGTTCAGGAATATCAGGTTGATCAGTGATTCTTGTCTCTTATTGTTTCTTCCTCTTGATTCTTGTATATAAATGCAGTTGGAGGCTAGTATATATACCCCTGTATTGATTCCATCCGTTAGTGGTTGTTGGGGATCATTAATGCACGTCCAGTCCGTTATAACGTTAAGAAAAATAGTCGTTATATCAGAGGAGTCGGCTTCAGGTTTGTGGAGTCAACACTTTCTGCTTCTGCATTTACCAGATGTTGATTACTGACTTCATGAGTCCGCTCTTCATATCGATGAGGCGACTCCTTGTTCATTCTGTCTTTACATCTTTGGCTTCTACTGTCATGAGGTGATACTTTATCTTTAGGAGACCGCTCTTTGTTCATTCTAATCATCAGCCTTTTACTTCTGCTACCAAGAGGCGACTCTTTGTCTTCATGTGTCCTCTCATTGATCATGTCATCTTTAAACCTTGGCGTCTGTCTCCATGAGACGACTCTTTATTTCAATGAGTCCACTCTTTGTCTATTTGGTCTCCAGACATTTTGCTTCTAAGATCAAGAGGCGACTCCTCATTTTAATGAGTCCCCTCATTGTCCAATTTGTCTTCAGGCCTTTTTACTTCTGTGATTAAGAGGCGACTCCTTATTTCCATGAGTCCCCTCATTGTCCAATTTGTCTCCAGGCCTTTTTGCTTCTGTGATCAAGAGGCGACTCCTTATTTCCATGAGTCCCCTCATTGCCCAGAATTCTGTATTCTATTTTCTAATGATTCAGATCATCTTAGCAAGGGTATGAGATCTTCAAGGAGTATGTCTTTGGGATATGATGATCAATCAAATCTTCTTAACTCATCAGAGTTAACTTCTATTCAATTTGGATTGAATCAATCATTGGATATTGATCTTTTTCTTGAATCTCAAACTGTCAAAGCTTCATTGATCAATGTTGATATTTTCTTCTTCATTTGCAAAGCTTCTTCTTTCATTGTATAATATCTTTTTCAATGCCAAGCTTCCTCAATTGTGTAGAGCTTCACAATGCTTCAATTCTGATTTTCTTTCTTTGCTAGCAATTCTTCATTCTTCATTAAGATCACTTCATTGAGATCATTGCAGACATGATGAAGCCTTCTTCCATCTAGTCTTCATGGATCCTTTATATTGTAGAATAATTCTTCACTTGGATTCTAGGTAGGGATTAGATATTCATTGTGAGCCATCTTCTCAACAACTTCAATCGCATTGACTTAAATTGTTCTTAGCATACCAGATGAATTCATCTCTTGAGCAATTTTCAAACTCTTTAACAAACAATTCATCTTCAACTGAGCATTGCACCTCCTTAACCGATCTTTGCATATTCCGATGAAGTCTTCAGTCTAGTGCAAATCAATCTTCATTGAAACTATGCATTCTTGAAAGAAGCTTTATTTGAACACCTTCAGTTTTTTCGAATGTAAGATATTTGCTTGAAGTAGAGAAAGGCGTCAACCCTTTGTTTGGTTCATTGCATAGCTCTTGGAATTCATTGCATGATCTTGAATTTGTTGTGCATTCTTTTTGACATGCATTAGACTTTCAATTCAACTTTTCAGTCTAAGTTATGAACTTCGTTAATTTGCACACTAAGTAGATTCATTAATAAAATAACACAAGGTTTAGTTATCATCAAAATCAACATGGGAATTAACCTTGAGTCAACAAGGATCAACCTTGACTTAACAACTTTGACAATGGAAGCTTGAGAAGTTAGACAATGGCCAATTGCTTTGATAATGAAACTTTGACAATGGAAGCTTGAGAACTTGGACAATGGCCAATAGCTTTGACAATGAAACTTTGACAATAAAAGCTTGTGACATTGGACCATGGCCAATCTGTGTTCATATTAACAGCCTCTCGCAAACTCAAGGTGGTAATGTAGAAATCAAATTGAGTTTGGAAACCAGATCATGAAATCGTCCTGAGAGATAAGATTTGGTAAAGATATCAGCAGTTTGGGCAGCAGATGGCATAGAGAGAAGATGAACTATGCCACTCATAACATGCTGACAAATGAAATGATAGTCAACCTCAATGTGCTTAATATGATCATGAAACACATCAATATGAGCTATCATGATCACGCTGCAATTGTTACAATGAAAAACAGTAGCACCAAAATGAGAGACACCTATGTCTTGAAGTAACCATCGAAGCCAAAGAAGTTCCTGAGTAGTATCAGCCAGAGCATAATACTCGGTCTCAGTGCTAGAGCGAGCTATAAGAGTTTATTTCTTACTACGCCAAGACATGAGAGAATTGTCAAGAAAGAAGCAGAATCTTATGGTAGAACGACGATCAGTAAGGTCACCAGCCCAATCAGCGTCAGAATAGGCATGAAGCTGTAGAGAGGAGTGACGAGAATAATGTAGACCATGAAAAATAATGCCCTTAACATAACGCAAAATGTGAAGAACCGCAACATAGTGAGTGGAGTAAGGCGAGGACAGGAACTGACTGATGAGGTGAACAACATGGGCAATGTTAGGATGAGTTACAGTAAGATAGATAAGACTGCCAACAAGCTGCCGATAGATAGTAGCGTTAGATAGAAGCTCACCATCCAAATGAGTAAGACGCACATTAGCTTCCAAAGGTGTGGAAGCAGTCTTACTATTAGTGAGACCAGCACGAGTAAGAAGATCTGAGGCATACTTGGCTTGAGAGAGAGAGTAACTAGTAGAAGTAGAAGATATTTCAAGACCAAGGAAGTAATTGAGAGGACCAAGATCTTTCATCTCAAATTGTCTGCTAAGAAAACTTTAAGCTTAGAAATATCATGTACATTATCTCCAGTAAGAATTATATCATCCACACAGAGTAGTAGGAGAACAGTGCCACGCGTAGTTTTGTGAACAAAGAGAGCAAAATCATAAGCACTAGAAGAGAAGCCAAGCTCACTAATAGTGAAACTGAATTTAGCATACCAGGCACGATGAGCTTGCTTAAGACCATATAGAGCACGACGAAATTTGCAGACCTAATGTGGAGAGTGAGAGGAACCAGGAGGAGGCTGCATATAGACTTCCTCAGAGAGATCACCATTAAGAAAGACATTTTTTACATCCATCTGATATAAGGACCATTATCGGATAGCAGCAACTGCAATGAGACTCCGAACAGAAGTGAGACAAGCAACAAGAGCAAAGGTCTCCTCATAGTCAATGCCATCCTCTTGAGTGAAACCTTTGGCAACTAAACTGGTTTTGTAACATTCTATAGAACCATCAAAACGAGTTTGGATCTTATAGATCCATGGACACCCAATCACAGATTTACTAGAAGGACGATCAACCAAGTCCTAAGTGTGAGTCATGGCCAGAGCCTGTAATTCATCATCCATAACTTGCTACCAAAAAGGGTTAGAACTGGCCTCAAGATAGGAGCAAGGCTCGTGATGAGCAAGAATGATGGAGAAACAGTAATAATCACGAAGGTGAGAAGGAGTCTCCCTTACCCAAGTAGAACACCTGATAGTGGGCTCAGTGGATGAAAAGGGCAGAGATGGATCAGACAAGGATGAGCTAGTAGGAGGAGCAGGATCAGCAGATGAGGACTCCTTTGGATAGACAGTAACAGGCGGTACACAATAGTAGATACATCAGTATCCTCAGGAAAGAGCTTAATAGTAGGATCAGTAAAATAAGAAATGGAAGAAGAAGAGGATAAATGAAATGAGGATAAGGAGAAAAATATCTTATGTTCCCAAAAGACAACATGACGAGAGACACAAAAACGTTTAGATAAGGAATCCCAACAACGATAACCTTTGTGCTCAATCCCATAGCCTAAGAAATAGCAAAGACGAGCTCGAGGCTCTAATTTGGTACGCTCATGAGATTGAAGTAAGACAAAACATGCACACCCAAAAACACAAAGAGAATAATAATAAGGAGGAGTACCATATAGACACTTATAGGGAGTGAGGTCACCAAGAGGAGCCGAAGGTACATGATTAATTATGTAAGCAGCAGGAAACTTCACCCTAAAACTGTTCAGGAGAAGAGGTAGAGATAAAAAGTGCACGAGTTGTATCAAGGAGATGACGATGTTTGCGTTTAGCACGACAATTTTGTTGTGAAGTACCAGGACAAGAACGATGAAGAATGGTCTCATGCTTACATAGAAAGGCAAGAAAAGAGTTGTCACAATATTCCTGAGCATTATCAAATCAAAAGATCTTGATGTCTTAAGAGAATTGTGTTTGACTATACGAGCAAAATCATAATAAGTTTGTTGAAATTGAGAGTGATTTTGCAAGATATAAATCCAAGTATATCTAGAGAAATCATCAACAAATATAACAAAATACTTGGATCCTCCTATAGTAAAAATAGGGGAAAGACCCCAAACATTAGAGTGGACTAAATCAAAAGGAGCTAAAGAAATAGAAGTACTGTTATTAAAAGATAAAGCTGGTTGCTTGATAAGTTGACAGGATTGACAATCAAGATGTTTATTGGGGACATAGCCTGAAACACCCTGAAACAAAAGAAAGCGTAAACGGCCTATAGAAACATGACCTAAACATGAGTGGCAGATATCAAGAGAGGAGTTGGGAGTAGATGAAGCACTAGTAGAGGTAACAGTAGTAGTCTGAGTAGGCAGATGAGGGTGAATGAGCTGAAACATTCGACCATGTTTATGGTCTATCCCAAGAGTCTATCCCATCTTTGGATCTTGCACAACACAACCAGTAGAAGAAAAAAGGACAATAAGGCCAAGATCACATAATTGGCCGACAGAGCTTAGATTCAATGTGAGTTTAGGGATATAATAAGTATGAGGAAGTACAAGAGTGAAAGTGGAGACATGACTGTCGCGCTCAGATTTTTCGCACTCGAGGAATACTCCCACAAGCGGGAAAAATGTTGTACTCTCTCGTTAGAACTCACCCTCCTAGAAGAATGAGTGCGACTAGGTTTGAATTGAAAATTGGGTTTGAATAAAGGGCTTTTGAAAAAGATTCGGAGTCGCCACCTAACTTGATTAAGGTGAGTTAGTTTACCTAAAAACTAAGAATAATCCGAAGACTACACTTAGGGATTTTGAAAAACGATTTTGGAAAACATCCTCAAGAGAGGGTTTTTTAAAGAAAACGGGTTGTTTGGCAACCTTTGGAAAACATTTAGCCCTTTTTGAAAAATAACTCCTTTTGGTCTTTGAAATCAGTGATCTAGGTTCGGAGGTTGGTTACGTGTAGGGAAGACGCACTAAGCTATCACCCTACCCCGCCCTTTCGGTACCTACATGTCAATCTACCCCAGATTTACCTATGAGAGTCTTTAACTAACTATAGTTCAATCCTATCCATTTTTAGAAAAACAATGTTTGAATAGAAACTAACATGATGCATGGTATGCAAGTGTAAGGAAAGAGAATTGAAAAATAGATTTGAAAAGAGATTTGAAGAGATAGAATTGAAATTGAAAAGTTTGAAAATTTGAAAATAGAAATTTGAAATTGGAAGTTTGAAAGTAGATGAGAATTTGAGATTTGAAAAGATTTTGAAAACCGCACCCATGAGGGTGGAATTGAAAGTTTGAAAAGTATTGTGACCGCACCTATGAAGGTTGCCTACGTATCCCTTTGGGGGAATCAGGTCAGTCGTAGTTCGGACCGGAGTCCGAGTGAAAATAGAAGAGTTGATTTGAAGAAAGAGATTGGATTGGAAAAAAGAGATTGAATTGAAAATTGGATTGGAAGATTTGAAAAGACTGGATTTTAGGAAATGTTCGAATTAGGAAAGGTTCGATTTAGGAAAGTTTCGAATTAGGAAAGTTTTATTTTTGGAAAGTTTCAAATTAGGAAAGTTCGGAACTTAAGAAAGTTTCAACTTAGGAAAGTTTTGAAAATTGGAATGTTTCGTTTTAAGAAAGGTTTTGAAATAGGAAAGTATTGAATTTAGAAATGTTTTGAATTAGGAAAAGTTTAGTTTAAGAAAGGCTTAGAATTTAGAAAGTTTCAAGTTAAGAAAGTTTTGAATTTTGGAATGCTTTGAAAAAGGGAAGTTTTGAAAGTGAAAAAGTTTAGAAACAAGGAAGTTTTGAAAATAAGAAAGTTTTGAGTTTAGAAAATTTTAGATTTGGAAAGATGTTGAAGTTTCGGAAAGTTTAGAATTTTGGAGAGATTTAGGTTTAGAAAGATTTAACTTGAGAAAGTTTCAAATTTAGAAAGTTTTGAATTTGGAAAGATTTGAAATTTAGAAAGTTTAAGATTTAGAAAGTCTTAGCTTAAGAAAGTTTTGAATTTAGAAAGCTTAGAATTTTAGAAAGATTTGACATTTAGAAAGTTTAAGATTTTGAAAATTTTAGAGTTTGAATTTTAGAAAATCTTGAAATTAGGAAAGGTTGAGCTTAAGAAAAGTTTGAAAACTTAGGTTTTAGAAGGTAGAATTAGGAAAGGGCCGAATTAGGAAAGATTTGAAAGTTGAGTTTTAAAATTTGGGAAAGATTTTTATGTTCAAGTTTTAGAAACTCAGGATTTAGGAAAGTGAAAGATTAGGAAGGAGTCGAATTAAGAAAAAGTTGGATTAGGAAAGGATTAAATTTTGTTTTGAAAAGAGAAGGTTTGATTTTGTTTCCAAAAACGGAGGATAGGATCTAGTTTCCTAAACGGGGAGATTGGATTTGGTTCTTAAAGGGAAGATTTGATTTGACAAGGATTTGGAAAGGGAGATTCTAGAAACCCTAGTTTTGAAAAATTATAGTTTTGATGTAGAAAAGAGGTTTTGGAAACATGCATAGTTTGGATGTGAAAACTAGAGGTTTTGGAAACCTAGGTTTGGGCAAAGTTTGAAAACCATGTTTTTGGGAAGAAAATTTAGGGTTTCCTAATTGTGGGTTCTAGGGCTTGACTTGGGCTCTAAGAAAAGAGTTTTTTGAAAGTGCGTTTTTGGAAACGAAGGTTTTCTAGAAGGGAAACCTAGGAAGGAGTTTTTGGAAAGTGTGTTTGAAGATAGAGTTTTTGGAAAAAGATTTTTATAGAAAAGGAGTTTTGGAAAGTGTGCTTTTAGAAACGAAGGTTTTCTAGAAGGGAATCCTAGGAAAGAGTTTCTAGAAGGAATATTTTGGAAAGAGAGTTTTTGGAAAGATTTTTGGAGAGAGTTTTTCTAGGAAGGTTTTTGGTTGAAGATTGTTGAAGAGAGTTTTTGGAAAGATTTTTGGGGAACGTTTTTGGAAAGTGGACTTTGAAGAGACCGTTTTGGGAAGGAGTTGAAAAAGGGAGTTTGGAAAAATAGACTTTCGGAGGGAATTTTTAGAAAACAATTTTGGAAAGGAGAGTTTTAGGAAAGTATGTTGAAAAATAAATTTTTAGGAAGTGATTTTTGAAGAGAGAGTTTTTGGAAAGTATAAAAAATCTCACTTTCCTAAAGCGATTCTAGCCATAAGAGGGTTAGAACCACTTTAAGAAAGTGGTTTTGAAAACAATAAGGTTTGAAAATATAGACCAAAAGGTCACTTTTAATGTAACACTTTCCTAAAGCAACCCTAGCCATGGAAAGGCTAGAATCACCCTAGAATTGTGGTTTTGAAAGCAAGTTTTTGAAAAAGAGATTTTGATGTAATTTTGAAAACAAGTTTCAAAACGATTTTGAAAACGAGTTTGAAAACGGTGTTTGGAAGATGCAAGATCATGATATGCACAATGCAATTTTGGGGTCGTGAACATACAAGGCTAAGGCTTCACCACATAATCAAGGGGGCCGGACCCACGTGGTCTCTGGTTAGACTAGAAGAAAGCCCCCGATACGGTGACTCTCCAATAGCCCAATCCTACACATGGACCGGGAATTCCCTTGTTTCAAGCATGCAAAGAAAGGATGGGGAAAGAGATGGGGGATTAAAATAGAGAAAACCCAAGTGGGTTAGGAGAGAAAAGAGAGAGGGGGGAAGTGCGGAAATTTAAATAGAAAGCCTACCGTATGTCTTCTTTATTTTGCGTGCCTTGCTTATCTTCAATCTTCGGTCTTCGTCTTGATCTTCTTCTTTAACCCTCAAGGGTTGTCTTCAAGCTTCAGATGGTAGCTTTTCAAGTCTTCAAAGGATGGTTCAAGGCTAGTGTATGGGTGTATGGGAGTGTGTATGAGTGTATAAGAGGCTAGGGTTTGTGTATGGTGGCTAGGGTTTGAAAGAACCTAAGGAGGCTAGGGTTTAGGAGGTGCCCGAGCTCTGTATATCGAATTATATGATTTTTAGGTTGAATTTACGGATCCTCTTCACGTTGAATGAGGCTCTGTATTTATAGAGGTTGGACAACACTGGCGCCTGTTGCAGTGGCGCTAGGCCAAAGTTTACACTGGCGCCACTAGGAATGGTGCCAGGCCAATTTTTGACTTGGCGCCACTACTAGTGGCGCCAGCCACTTAGGAAATATTTAAGGTCGGCAAGCAACGTATCTTTGACAAGATTTGGGCGCCTGTACTAGTGACTACCAAGCAATTTTTAGCTTGGCTTCACTAGGAGCGACTCCGGAAAGTCCGGGAATGATTTGAGGTAGCCGGGAATGACCCGGAAGGCCGGAAAGGAGTAGGAACACTTAAAATAGTGTCCTGGAGGTATTTGACTTGAGAAATGGGGATAAGATGGGTCGGAGAGGTTGACCGGGCCCTTAGGGGCAAAACGGTCAATTCGACCGGGAAGCTGCCGGGGCGAACTCGGACTGTCCCGGAAGAAGACTTGGGATCTGGAAAAACATTATTTAGAATGTTTCCAGAGGTTTCCGGTTTGATTCCCAGAGCCAGCATTGTCGAAAAAGGAGACCGGCCCACCATGGGCAAAATGGTCATTTCACATCGGGTTGGACGGAACTGACCCGGAATGATCCGAAAATGTAAAAGGAGGTTGAGAACACTATAAAAAGTAGTCTTAGGAGGTTACCGGTTTGATTCCTAGAGCCGGTGTGGTCAAAAAGGGAGACCGGCCCACCAAGGGCAAAACAGTCATTTTGCTTCAGTGGGCCCTGCGGGCCTGAGAAGCGACTGGTGGACTAAATTCAAGTTAAAAAGGCTGGCTTAGAGTCTAAATATGCATGTGATGTGTGAAAATGAGCTTGGTCAGCTCGGAGATTGCCGAGCGGGCAAAAATGGGGTGCTTACAATGACCAATGTGGGTAATAGTCATAGGTGATCCATCAACAGTTTAAATAACATGAAGAGCAGACATAGAGGATTTGGCAGAGAAAACAGACAAATCAGAAGTCATATGATTGCTACACCCTAAATCAAACAACCACGAAGAAATACCTGAAGTGGCAAACAGAGCAGTAGAGGGTGGATTACTAGAGGTGGTCATGAATTACTGAAGGAGTGCAAAGAGATCACTGACACTGATCGTAGAGGAGGATGAGGGAACATCAGAATCCGTAATAGTGGCAGTAGCAGATTTAGGGCGAAAGTCTCGGTGGTGAGGATTTTTAGGACAGTCGCTATGATAGTGACCAGGTCCACGCCGATGACAGTATTGGCAGATCTGAATAGGACAAGTACGTAGACGATGGTTAGTAGTATGGTAGAATGTACAGTCATCATTTTAAGACGGAGGATTGAAAGATTTCCTAGTAGATTGAGCAAAAGAGTTATGAGAACCACCAAAAGTAGACAAACCTTGAGAACTACCTGAAAAGCCTTTAGATCGAGAGCTAGAGGTGGCAAGAACTGTGTCTACAGGTGGTGATTGGATGAGACCAAGGTGAGTCTCCTCGGAGAAGAGCTCAGATATAGCATGTTTTAAGGAAAGGAGAGGGGAGCGATGCAGAAGAGAGGCTCAAATAGGCTCAAAGACATCAGTGAGAGCCGTGAGAAACATAATCAAGCGCTGCTGATCTCGGTAGCGAGCAAATTGAGCAGCATCATCAGAGTAGGTCCAAGTAGGTTCAGATGGAGTCAGTTGATCCCATAGAACATACATCTGAGACATGAAGGCATTGATAGACTGGTCAGATTCCTGTTTCAGGTGATACAGAGATATCAACAGTTAGTATTGATGAGCAAGATCTGTAGTAGTGTAGCGTTGGGCTAGAAAGGCCCAGATGGAATAAGTAGTGTCAAAGCGTCTGAACTGGAGGCTTATGGAAGGAATGGGCATATTTCGGAACCAGGTGATGATCTAATGATTCTTATTATCCCAATACTCAAGTCGTTCAGTGTATACTATGGACGTTTTAGTGTCACTTTTAACAAATACTTGAATATCTTCAGTGACGTAATGCCAAAGTGTTCTTCCTTTGAGGAAACTGGATATGGCTTGAGACTAGGGAATATAATTTGGGCCTTCTAGAGTGATATCAATAGGTTTAGATATCTCAGGACGCTCCATAGTGCAGTAACGTGGGATAACATAACTAGAAGGAAAAGATCAATAGTGGATATGCGTTCAATGCGGAAGAAACATTATCAAAGGAGCAGAATTTGGCCAAACCTGGCAGAATTAGATTTAGGAGGCCAAAAATAGCCAGAAATCTGTTTGAACAGGTCCAAAAAGAGTCAAATAGGATCTGAACCAACCAAAAGGAAGAAAAATCCGGTCTGAACTGGTTCAGGTGGATTGGAGACAAACGCGGACCGATAACTAGGCACTAGGGCTGACGTCAGCAATGAGGCATGCGAGTAGGGGAGCGCGTGAGGGTGCGTGGGGGCGTGAGCGTGGAGTGGCAGAGAGTGTGGGCATGTGGCAAGAGCGCGACGCATGAATCTTACATGCAAAACTTTGGACGGCACGTGGGGGCGCGTGCGATGATTTCTGGCGATGTTTTTTGTTCGAATAGGCTTGAATTATGGAGACAAATCTGATGGTGTAAACAAATTTGATATTAAGCGGTGTTGCTATTGATAGAAAACCTAGAAAATGCAAAAATATGCTAAGAAAGCAGACCAGTGGGAGAAAAAAAAGAATTTGAGGTCACCAGATCTTCAGCTCTGATACCATGTTACAAATGGTAGAGTAACAGTGAGAATGAGAAGAAAGAGAAATATAATTGATACAATTCTATTATACAAGATGATGTATTTACAATCAATAACGGAGAAATATATAGAGAGGAAGAGAGAGACAGATTGGTTATTGATCATGGCACCACCTTTTATAATGGTCAATTTGTGTTCATATTAACATTTACTATAATGTGTTTCCATTTGATCTTTGTTTGGAATTTTTGGCCCTCCCAAATATATCCCCTTTGGAAATAGGAAAGATAGGAATATTAAAATAAATAGAGAAAAACACAATTCAAGGATTTACGTAAAAAACTCCTAAAACAAGAAAAAACCACTAGTTTTAGAGAAAAATGCACTATGTAAAAAATTGTTACAATCACACAATTTTTCCTCCTCACCCCAAGGACACCCACTAAACTTTTTTATTAACTACACTTTAACTTTCACCTCTTCAAGAAGAATTTTACTAAAATCAAAAGTTATTAGCCAAACTATTGACTGGTGCACTTAACTAAGGAAACTTAACCTTCCTTAAATAACCATTGCCCTTTGCCCCCCTTCTTACTCCCAACCGATGTGGGATTGGGCAAGGAGCAAAAATTCCAACAATCTCCACCTTTGCGATTTTGGTTGATCCCACAACCACACTTCACATTAATGAAGATCTTCATAACTTCTGCTATCATGCTCAACCATAAAAGTATATGCACTTAGAACAAACCAATTCCAAGTAGTTCACCTTATTCCATGTTGAAAAATAACCTTACTGAAAAATATGGTGTAGCTCCCACATTTGGCTTTTTGAAAAGTTCATCAGCCATTGTCATGAATTTCCATCACACACCTTGCATTAACGTCAAACCAATGCCTGTGTGCAAACTTGTGGACTTGATAATAGTAACACATTCTCTATTATGCGACATCATCGTCTATACAGAGAAACACAATGTTAACTTCATTATCAGTATCTCCATTCACTGATTTGGAGCATCTTGCCGAACCTGTTCCAACTTTTGGACAATTTTTCTTGACGTGCCCAGATTGTCCACATACCCAGCAGATTACTTTCTTCTTTATGGAGTTCTTATTCCAATCACCAGCTGCCACTGTTAGGTTCTCAAGTGAACGATTACATCCACCACCTAATCTTCTCTCTTCAGAAAACAGTTTACTGGTAACCTCTGAAACAATTATTTTCTCCTTCCCATGTATCAAAATAGGTTTCATATGCTCATAGGAAGATGGAAAAGACCAAATAAGTCTCAAAGCTTGATCCTCATCTTTAATTTTAATTCCAATAGATTCGAGTTCAGAGACGATGCCATTGAGAACACTTAATGATCTGAGACAATTGTACCTTCACTCATCCACAGTGCATAAAACTGCTCCTTTAGATATACCTGATTCGAAACGCCCTTCGTCTGATACAACTTTTCAAGCTTTTTCCAGAGGTCCTTTGCCGTAGATATTCCATGTACATTTGCAAGAACTTTCTTGACCAGACACACACGTATTACACTTGCTGCTCTTAAATCCAAATCCTCCTAATTTTCATCGCCCATTTTAGATTTGCTCGCACTAGTATCACTGCTAACTTTAGAGATTAGTCTACCCTTCAATGCTTTGTGTAATCTTGATTGAATCAAAATATTCCTCACTTACACTTGCCACAAGCTAAAATTGATTCGCCCATCAAATTTCTCCACATCAAATCTGATAGGATTTGAAACCCTACTTCCTGACATTACTTTGATGAATTTTGACGGTAGAAATGAATAGTACTCACTAAGTAAGTTCTAGAAAAGATTCAAATCTTTCCTAGACAAAACTTCAAATTCCAAAGAAAGATTGGAGAGGTCACATTAGTCCCGCTTAAAACTCAATCTCCTAAACAGAATTCCCTTAGACTGTATGTATCGACACTATCACACCAAAGCTTCACCCAATCAAAAGAAATCTTTGATAATTTTAAGAAAATCTTTTCTGATATGAAAGATTAATCAAAACTGCAATCACAAAGCATACTAAAAATTTTAAAAAATAAACAAAACAACTAAAAAGACTCTAATACCACTTGTTGAAAAGTTTTGGCCCTTCCAAACACATTCCCTTTGGAAATAAGAAATACTGAAATATCAAAATAAATATAAAAAAACACAACACAAGAATTTACGTGAAAAACTCTCAAAACAAAAAAAAAAACTATCAGCTCCTAAAAAAAATATACTATATAAAAAATTATTATAATCACATTTTTTTTCTTTTACCTCAAAAACACTCACTAAACTTTTCTATTAACTACACTTTAATTTTTATTATTTTAAATTTTTTTTATTAAAATTAAAAATTACTAACTAAACTATTAACGAGCGCGCGTGACTAAAAAAAAAAAATTAACCTATTGCCCCTTCTTACCAACTGACGTGGGATCGGGCAAGGAGCAAAAAAAAAAAAAAAAAAAAAACCCAGCAATCTTGAGTCGGACTGTGATTCGGGGTTTCTGATGCGAGAATTGGGCTTTTGATTCTGAAACTTTTCGTTTTTTGCGACAATGGAGAACTCAAGGGCTTCGGATCAGTGTGGTTCTAGACTTCCATACCTGAAGAGCACAGCTTTTCACTATCAGAAACTCGAAGCCGAATCGCCGAGACCGTGGAACGGCGAGTTCGGATTCGGCGTTGGAAGCTATCGGAGATTTGCATTTTCGCGCCAAACTTCGTTCAATGAATCAGCCGAGCCTCACACTCCGATATCCATAATTTCCAATGATTCTGTTAAGCCTTTGCTTTCTCGGACTGTGTCGAGCACAGATATTCCGCCGGATGTTTATAAGCAGGACGAGAGTGACAGCCTATGGAGAGAAGAGAAGTCTTTTTTGGGAGAAGGAAAGGATTCTGAGGAGAGATTGTCGTCTTTGTTGTTTGTGATATCGGATTTTAGGATTATGAGGTCGGGAAACCAGCAAATGAGGAGCTTGCTGGGGTTGATCTTCCTCAACATGGCGTAGTCAAGTGCTGAATTTTGTATAGGCTTTCTTTCGGGGCGCGTAGGTATGAATACTATGATATGCCATCTCCTTGCTTGTGAGCTGCTATTTTAAAGTGTTGTTTGGCCTCTATACCTGTATATGAGTTCAAGTCCTATTCAATTATCTAGAAATTGATTTTAAATATAGAAATTAGGTGTGCAATGATAACATTACAATTTACTCGCTATGGAAGTATTAGTTGGCCATTGGACAATGACATTCTTTGTTGAGATACAGTGGGGGAAAAAGAAATTTTATCTGCTATCCCTCAGCGTTCCTTTCATGTGTGTAGCATGCCCAAGATTATAGTATCAAGATTCAAGGCAGATAGTATCTTTAAATTGGAAATAAGGGAACTTCATTGCAAGACCATTATATGTTTTCTTTGCTTATTCTTCATCGTATTGATTGATTTTCTTTTTCATGCTATTTCAGGTTTGGTGTCCGAAGCTTTTCATTTGACATTTGGATGTGGACTTTTAACGTTTTCATTGTTTGCAATTGATGCTTCACGGAAAAGCCTGATCGACTCTATACTTATGGGTGAGATTAGAATTTCTATTTTTACAGTAATGAAAGTGACTGAACTACTCTAAATTGCCTCCTCAACTGCCTTGATTGTAATTTCATTTTGCCACTTTTTCATGTAAAGTTATAGTATTTTCTATAGCTATGGTTGCATACAGTGGAGGGTTTTCATTTACAAAATATATGAATTTGAATGCTAAAATTATTTCTACTAAAAACACTTGCGTATTTGATATTGTCCCCTCCTGCTTTAATATTTATGTGCTGGTCAACCATGTTTTGCTTGAATTGTGCCAACAGCTATGTAATTGACATTTGGAATGTACCAAGCAAAATTTATTAATCAGACTTCGTTTCTGCTAGGTACAAGAGGCTAGAAGTTTTATCTGCTTTCACAAATGCTGTAAGTATTTGAAATTTCCACATTACTAATGTTACATTCATTTTTTAAATTATTTCTTTCATCATGCCTGTGACTTGTATATTCTTTTTTTTTTTTTTTTTTTGTTTTTTTTTTTTTAAATTTTCTATTGTTTTCTGGTCAGTATGCCTGTATAATGGCATCGTCATCATTATTCCTTATTTATGCTTGTACAAAATTAATCTATGGAGCACACTTGAATTATGGATTCTTTCCCGTTCATTGGTGTTGCACACACTGATCTGTATGTGCCGGACATGGTTTTATGCAATGGCAGTGGTGTCATGGTCTTTTTCATTTTCTTCTTATGAAATTGCTGTGACACATCCTTTTTTTCATAGATTATTTTCCCTTTTGTCTGCATATGTCAGTAGAATGAGAATGCCTATTTTTTTTTGTCCTTCATGGATACGGTAAATTTGTGATGAAAATTTCAACTCTGCATTGAAAAGGTGAAGAGTAGTGAAATCTAGTTGCATAAAATGTTGGAAATAGATAAATGCAGTTAATTTGAAGCATTCAGACACAGAAAAGAAACAGTCAATGACTGGAAAGGCGAAAGCTTTGAAAACTTCTTCTTTGTTTTTTTTCAAAAATATAGTCCTTCATCTATACTTCACCAATATTGAGCTCTTTTATAAAATCTCCACAAAAAGAAAGAATCTAATGAAACTTCACTTGGAGCCGAACAAAAAAAAAACAACAAGATAATGAAATATGTAATGTATGTATGATCTCTCAACATGCTCAAAGTTTCGGCTGTCCATTATATGATCAGCTCTGCTCTTTGCACTACTCTGACTTGTTCATATTGCCTGGGCTCTTGTTTAGAAAATTGGCGATGTCTTGTTTTATGTGGAAAATTTTGAAAACTTTCTCGATGTATCTTCTTGCTCGTGTAAGTTGTGTATGTAAAAATTCTCTTTGTTATTGGGTTGAGGTCCTGAGGATAATTTTTAGATGCAGCAGTGCCTAAAACTCTATACTTTCTTGCTCGTGTAAGGTGTGTATTTAAAAATTCTCTTATTATTGGGTTGAGGTCCTGAGGATAATTTTAAGATGCAGCAATGCCAAAAACTCTATACTTTGATTTTAATCTGCCACCTTATAGAGATGTATATTACAGTGTACTGCAAGTATTACTCTATCAACACTTACTCTAAAAAGCACGGCCCGAATTAGGTGGGATTAGTTTCTCCATGGTTAAGGACCATAATTTCTGTTGAACTGCACACTAAATGTCTCACCTTACCATCTTAAACCATGCCACTTTTGGCCTTCTTCTTGGCCTAGCCTACCCCACAAGTAAGAGCCCTGCCACTCTTCCTCTTTGGTGCTTTAATTGGCTATCTATGATATGAACAAAGCATCTTAGTTTTCTCTGATTTATTTATGTCCAATTGGTGCTATTCCGTCACAAATTGGTTAATTTATATGGCCTTCGCATATATTCATCTCATGATCTGCATTTCAGCCACACACTTCATGAGCTGAATTTCCCTGCTGAACATTATCTTTCCAATATGCTTGAGCCTGAATGTCACTTTATTTTACTAGTGACAAGTTAATTGTCAGAATAAAAGAAATTTATATTTCTGGTTTAAGTATGTAGATAGATATGGCTATATTAGCTATGGAGTTCTCCTTTATTTATTTTTTTATTTTATCTTTTCCTGTATTCCTTTTGTTGGAATACAGATGAATGATGACATAGGTTTAATGGTGGCAAAATACTGGAATTTTTTTTTTACTAGGCATTGCCATTTTCTAGCTTGGCATTGCCTTACCTAATCATATTCCCCTGTCAATGCTTTGTCATGTAATAAGGAAATGCTTCTCAGATCCATAAATAAGAGCTGAAACTCTGTTCGATATCATAAAGAAAGATGAGGGATCAGTAGTGTAGTTATTTTCAAGTGCTATTTCTATTTTCTTGCTTAATGATTCTGGTCTCTCTCTCTCTCTCTCCGATCTTAATCATGATGGTCTTTTTCTGTTATTTGCTCCCCATGATCTTTATTTGTTGTTTTGCAAAGTAACTTTGCAATGATAAACCCCACCCCCTCTCTTGTGCAACCCCAAAACACCCACACAGAGAGAGAGAGAGAGAGAGAGAGAGAGAGGTAATTGTGATATATTCCACTTTTATGTATCAAAAGAATTTTACTCACGCCATGATGATCACTCTTCTTATTTCTATATTCTGCTCACATCATGATAGTTGCTCTTTTTATATACTTATTTTTCTTGTTAATTGCATCGGTTGGGATAAAATATCACTTTTTTTTTTATTGTGCTGCATGTGTAGACAGCTGTTTCTTTTGTTCATGTCCTTCTCCTTAGCTGTGGAAGCACTTCATGCATTTGTACAAGATGAATCTGAACACAAGTAAGTTACACTTAGATTACAAATGATCTATTATGTCTGAATGTCTTTATTACAGTAATTTCATTGGATAACAATCTCATATGGTCTTTGTATCTGTTTACTTATTCTGTATTCCTGAATGTCAAGCATAATTATCTTCTTTTGCCATGGGAGGTAAACTGCCGTACTCTCATTTTATATGCTTGAACCATACATATGATTATATATAATGTTTGTCACATATCTAATAAGCGCTGTGGCACCATGTTCCAATCAATAGGTCAACCAAAACTAAAATTTTTATTTGTCCTCACTCGCAAACCTGTCAATGAATCTATAGAGACATTAAAATCTGTCTTCCCTAATTTACTGAATTCTTCACTCTTATTTTGCTCTTTCTTTCTTCTTTTGTTTTTGTTTTTGTTTTTTTTTTTTTTTAGAGGGGGGGGGGGGGGGGGGGGGGGGGGGGGGGGGGGGGTGGTTGGGGGGAATATTATGGGATGCTTCTTGAAGAGATTGTAGTGTAAACTTCTTTGCATTTATGAAAAATGGAAATTTTTTTTTTTGCTTTATGTCAACTCTTGTACTTTTCGGCATTTCCACTATATGAAGTACATTGTCAAGTTCAACTTTCCATCAAGCATATAGCAGGGTTTGGCATTTAAAATATGCTTCATGCTTTTATGTCTAACATTTCAGATTTTTGTCTGTTGTGGAAATATCTTTTGTTGGTTCACCTACATACTTTTTCTTCCTTCTCTTTTGCCAAAAGATAAAAGAATCTTTTGTTCTCATGATCGCATTCCCATGCTTCGAACTATCAACAGCTGTCAATGTGTCACACTAGAAGGGTGGTACGCACTATGTGTGTGTGCTACACTACACCCAATCATTTTATCTACCGCTAACTTAGTAGTGGGAGGTTACAGAATCTGAAGAAGCAGTTTAGTTGTGAGTATTACATAATTACCCTTGCATATGTTAAATGTAAACTGGACAAACTTCCTGTTGTGGGTCATGTTTGTCAACAAAAAACCTCACCAAAGTGGAGGCTTCACTAAAAGGGTTTGCTTTACCAAAAAAAGCCTCACCAAAATGGAGGTTTCACCAAGACACTTTTCTTTATAATAGTATAGATGGATGAGTTTCCAAGGCCAACCTTAATACCATTCAACCTATGGGACATGATAGGTCGTTTCTGAATGGGTTTTGAAAAATCAAGATGGTCTGTCTACTAATTTGGGTGATGGATCTGAGATGTCAGATTGAGTTACGAAGAGGGTAAAATGTCTAAGCAAATTTCTTGGAATTCAGTGTGACGGATTTGAGAATGATGCTTTGAAGCTGTAAACAGCTATTGAAGTAAATAAGAGGCCAATGATGGATTATAAGTCTGCAAGGACAAGTGGGGGAAGTAAAGCCCGTATCTAAGTAAAGTTTCGTCTGTGATTTTTCCGGCCTTGGGGGAGTTTACTTGACCCATTCCCCAGTCTCCCGCACTGCTCAAGTAACTGTGCGACTTTTTTAGTAGAGTCTTGGTCGGGCTTCTCATTTTTTATGTTCCGTTTCTTTTTCCATTTCCTTTTTTTTTGGGTCTGTAGGGTCTCTATGATTGTTTGCACTGATCTCTGCTTTTGGATTGCTCTTGTAAGGGTGGTGCTTCCTTGGCACTTCTTTATTTTAATTTAATTTACTTATAAAAAAAATGTCCATGAGTTTGTGTTGAAGCAAAATTCGTCCTATGACTGTTGAAGTAAAATTTATGTGCGACTTTATGCATGTTTAAAGCTTTCTTCAGAACAAGGTATTATGAAATTTCTTGGTACATTAATATGGAGGAATATTTTGTATGCCAATAGTAAGCTATTTTGACAATGCAATATGATCATCTACGAAAGCGTTCATGCATCGCACATACAGAATCATTGAGATATAGAAATGCATGTTTTGCATATCAGGGACTGTGTGATGTTATACGATCATTTCATTAAGTTTTTGAGACTTTAGTTTGGGGTTCTTCTTCTTTGTTCTAACTTTCCTTTACCACCCACCCCCCCTCGTGATTTGATTTGAATATTTGCTAATCTCTATCTATTACTCAGGTATTACTTAATTATTTCGGTGGTGACAAATTTGTTGGTGAATCTTGTTGATGTTTGGTTCTTCCCGAACTATGCTTGCATTAATCTTGGTTAGTCTCTAGCTGCTGTTAATAGTTACATCTTTTGGGGTCATCATAATCTAATTTTTACTTTGAGTTGATTGGGAATGCTTAAACAGTTGTGAGAGTTAGATGTTTGAAATGTGCTTTGTTCCCCAGTCATAGAGCCTAAAGTTATTATACTTAGCTGTGCTAGTCAATTTCGACATGGTGCAAAAAGTATAAAACATGGCAAATTGGTGATGGGAGCTACTTTATTCAAACTTGAAGTGAACTAAGTAATCTTTTTATTCCTTTACCCTTACAACCTATTATACAACTGCGTGTTTGCTTTGAGAAAAATGTATTAGGAAAAGAAGAATTTTCTATTGGAGCTTTCATTGCTCACTGAAGACAGTGCTTGTTTAATTTAATGGTTTTGGCACTGTGACAAAGTGGCATACATGGTTACCTTGAAATAAAATGTAACTGTAATGTGCATGTTAATCAGTGAATGCCTTACCTGACAAACACTGAGCTCAACTGTTCTTGCGTCATGCTTGTGGTACAAAACATGAAGGCAAATCCTGCCTGTGTATAACCTGTGGATTCTGGGTCAACTAGAAAAGTGCTTCATTATCTAGCACCATTGAACTTAGTAAACACCATCACCCTCTCATCCTCATCTATACTATTCCGTACGGGTACTACAAATTAAGACCTAACTGCAAAATTTGTGACTAGGAATTGAACAATATATATTGGGTTTATTACTGTGCCGAATGCAGATATTTTGTCCACGTAAATTGCGCAACATCAAAGACAAAGTATTCCACGTTGACACTTTCACCTTGCAACTCTTTTTGTTTTATTTTTTGCATGAATAATTTCTTTGGTTCTTCGTTTAAAATTCATTCTTAATTATGTGGTTTCAGGGATTGCAAAATAGATGACGAAATTCAAGATGTTGACCTTAATTCTGTTGCTTTGGGGATAGCAACATCAAATACTGAGCTATCCAAGTTGATCCGTTTTTTTCCCAAGAAACTTTTCTTTTTGATTTTATGTGATTGCTTTCTTTTTTATTTGGTTACATTCTATTCTTCATTTTGTGGTTTCAGGGATTACAAAGCAAAGATTAAAGCTGAAGAAGACCTTCGCCATAAGCTGATAACCTTGCAAGTGCTCGATGAATCTATTGATCTGATAACCCAATTAATCAAGGACATAAGTCTACAAGAAAAGTATCAGGAAGCGACAGAGATAAGTCATGTGAGTCGTGAACAACCGTTAATTTTTTTTGATGAGCAAATTGATGAAATATGCAATGGTTGTGCAAAAGGTATATCGGCTCCATTTTACGGTTGTGCTCAAAGCAAGTTTACTCTCCATCAGTGGTGTGCAGAGTTACCTAATGAACTGCAACACCCATTTCACCCAGAGCACTCATTTCTCTTAATGACACAGCAGTCCATGGGAAACTATACTCATGTAAAAGATGCCAATTATATTGTGATGCGTTTGTTTTGGCTGTTCTGCCTGCAAATTCTTCATAGATAGTCAGTGTGCTTCCCTACCGCCCATTATCAAACATGAAGCTCACAAGCACATCCTTGCTTTTAGGCAAACAGGGTCTGATAGATGCAGCACATGAAATGATGATTTTCCTAGATTTGCGTTTGTATGTGATCATTGAAAACTCAATCTGTGCATTGGGTGTGATCTTATGCCATGCACTGTTAGGAACAAATCTGACGAACACCCCTTCACCCTAACTTATTCCCCTGTCACAGACCAACTGGATGAGTATTATTGTGAAATTTGCGAGGGAGAGATTGACTCCAAGTACTGGTTCTATCACTGTGTCAGTTGCTTCCAATCTCTTCATACGAAGTGTATCCGTCCTGCTGTTGATTGGGATTCAAATATCATTTTCACTACATATGTCATTGACGATCACCCTCATCCTGTTACTATTGTCTAACCTCCCAAGGAAAATTCCCCATGTAGCAATTGTGGTCGATCTTTCGAATATGATTTTTTGGCCTTTGAATGTGTACCTTGTAATTGTTTGATTCACCTTAACTGTGACGCTAAGGTAATTCATGAAGATCCATTGGGACACTTCAATCCGAATTGTATTTGTTTTTGTGTTCATCAATTGGGCCATTTTTCATGCAAATTAAATGATCCATTCCCATAAGGAGATTAAAAAAAAAAACAGCAAGTTTTGCAGGAATCATGCGTGGCTATGGCCTACACTATTGTTATCTTTATTTTTTCTGTTCACTTTTGTGGCTATTTTTTTATTTGGTATAGATTATACTTAGATAGGTCTTTGAATTTGGTTAATGCTCGTGTGTGTGAGACAGAAGAGCATACACCTTTTTTTTTTTTTTTTTAATTTTATTTTCTTGCTTAGTTCAATGATACTATGATTTATAGAGTCAAGGAAGCTTCAAAGGAGTTAGACTTCTTCTTGAATTTAAGAGACTTAGAGAATTTCGGATTTTTTTGGAATGAATTTATCAGAGTTTTGCTATTGTTTTTATCTCTAAAATATATAAGGGGGATGGCCATCTATTTGTTGGCAATCTAGCCAGGACCCCACGCATGTGGGAGATGCGTCTGGCCAGAAAATGGGCTCTGGCCAATGGGGGAGTGCTGCGTGACACTTTTTGTACTTACTAAGCTTGGCAACAATCTAAGTTTTGTTTCAATTTAATTAAAATTTGGGCGCATGTAATATATGCTTCTACATTGGAAATTTTTATGCTTCTTTTTCTTCGATATTCGTGCCATCCAGAGATAATTCGAAGAAATCAGGCACATTGGCGATATTCTTCTTTAGTTTCTCTTGAACTTTGTGTCATTTGGGAGCTCAATTCAGATGATTCCTGTTGATAGAGATAATGTTTCGGGAAGCAAGCCTTTTGAAAGCGTATGTGAAGTGCTCGCTTGGTTTCTTGAAATGGCTGTCTTTGATCGATTCGATCGTGGCCTTCGAAAGCGATCTTCTTAATTGAGTCGTATCGATGGAAAAGTCTATGGAAAGGCTTTTGGAAATTTTCTAATTTATGCATTTCACTAACTGTTTAACGGCGCATTATAGCAAAGGAATCAAGATTTGAAATTGGAAACGAAAAGCGTCTTTCTCTGGCATTCTAGGTTTTCGAAAGCGACCTTGTAACTGTTCGATCATGACCTTCGGGAGATGATGTTGATGATCAATCTATATTGATAGAAAGCCTATTGCTCAAGCTTTTGGGAATTACTTAATTCGCACATTTCGTTAATTGTTTGGTGACACGTTATAATCTGAGAAGTGAATAAAAAGTTAGCTTTAAAGAAGCGTATGTGTTATGCTTATCAAGGCTCTTGTTGACTAAAGTACATTTCGAGCCAAAGGACTTGCTTTGAAATGACATGTAACCCTCTTCGGAGTGTTCTAGTGGGGGCCAGTTTAGTTTTCAGAGCTGATGTGGTTTTGAAAATGTGCTTGGTGTATAGGGGTAAAACAGTCATTTGGACCTGGACTTGTCGAAATGAGACCAGGGTGGATTTTATTTGAAAACTAGAACATGCTGAACTATTTAGAGTTAGTTTTGAGGGTGGTCTTATTGTTTTGAGGGATTGGTGTTTTCTGAAAAGACGTGTCGATGTGCCCAGGGGCAAAATATTCATTTAAATCAGAATTCTTCATAATGGGACCAAAGTTGGTTTGAATGGAATATTGAATATGCCGGATTGTCTAGAGATAGTGTTGAGGGTGGTCTTACCGTCTTGAGGGATTTGTGCTTTCTTAAAAGACGTGTCGGTGTGCCTAGGGGCAAAATGGTCATTTTTCACTGTTGGGGCTAGCAGGCACCGGTGTTGATTCAAATTTGCGAGTATTTTCGTCACTTCGACGGTTGTGAAGAGTTAGTCTCCAAAGACATCTTATATTTTATAAACGTGCCTTAGCTAAGAGGCGTAGTCGGTCATTTGACACTAAGTTGCTTGCAGTGTGTCAATGTTGACTTGTTTGCGAGTATTTTTGCCACTATGATGATTTAGTAGTTTATGAGTGCTTCAGGCACTCCGGTGATTTTGGTGATTGGCTTCGGGAATCTTTTAGTCTTGGGGAGATTGCCTGATGCCTAAGAGCATAACGAACATTTTATATCGGCATGCTAGCAGGCATTGAAAGTGAAATGCATAAGGTTTGTGAGTGCTTTTGCCACTCTGACGTTGTTGGTGACTGGTTTTAAAGACTGCTCGATCTCAAAAAGCTGAATAAAATGTCTAGAGGCACGAGGAAATGCCAAGGAGCATTTTGGTCATTTTGACTCGAGAAAGGCCATTTGGGCCTAGAAGCGATGGTCTTGATTTTGAATGCAAATATTTTGTCCATGTAAATTGTGCAACGTCAGAGAAGAGCATTCCACGTTGACCCTTCCACCTTGCAACTCTTCTTCTTCATTTTTGCTTGAATGATTTAATTCCGTTTTTGTTTACATTCCGTCCTTAATTGTTTGGTTTTAGGGATTGCAAAACAGAGAACGAAATTCCAAATGTTGACCTTAATCAGATTGAGCTTAATTTTGAGATATCCAAGTAGACGCTTTTCTCCTTAAGAACTCTTCTTTCTATTTTGTAAGAATGCTTTTCTTTTAATTTGATTACATTCTAGTATTAATTTTGTGGTTTCAGAGTTTGCAAGGGAGATATTAAAGCTGAAGAGCTTCACCCCACACTGATCACCTTGCAAGTTGCCAAAGAATCTGTTGATCTGATGACCCAATTAATCAAGGACATTAGTTTACAGGAAAAGTATAAAAGAAGCGACAGAGATCAGTCATGTTAGTCATGACCACCCATTAATTTTTTCCAACGAGCAAAGAGATGTAATGTGTAATGGCTGCGCGGAAGATATCTCGGCTCCATTTTACCAACGGGCTGAATGCAGATTCTTTCTCCGTCAGTGGTGTGCAGAGTTACCCAACCAACTGCGACACCCTTCTCACCCAGAGCACCCACTTCTATTGATGACATACCTGTCAAGTTTTTTTTGGTATTATGTCGATGCTGCGATTTACTTTGTGATAGTTTTATTTCAGCTATTTTGCTTGTGATTTCTACCTCGATAATAAATGTGCTTCGCTGCCGTGCATTATCAAACATGAATCTCACAAATATATCCCTTTCCTCTAAGCAAACATGGTCTGGTTGTTTGCAGTATATGTAATGATAATTTTTTTGAGTTTGCGTTTGTATGTGACCCTTGCAATCTCAATCTATGCATTGGGTGTGCTCTTTTGCTGCGTACCGTCTGGCATGGATATGATGAACATCCATGCACCCTAACGTATTCTCCTCTTAAAGACCAGCCAGATAAGTATTATTGTAAAATTTGTGAGGGAGAGATTAACTCCAAGTACTGGTTGTCAATTATGACCAATCTCTTCACACGAAATTCATCCGTCCTACTACTGAATGGGATTCAAATCTCACTTTCAATAGTATCACCATTGAAGATCACCGTCACCCTCTAACTTTGGTCCAATGTCCCAATGACAGCTCCCCATGCAGCAAGTTTGGTTAACCTTTTGAAGGTGATTTTGTGGCCTTTGAATGTGCAACTTGTAATTTTTGGATTCACTTTGAGTGTCTTCTAAAAGAATATAATTGTGGATTTTTTTTTATATTTTTTATCAAAGTATAAATTATGCTTGGATGGGTCTTTAATTTGGTTGATGCTTGTGTGTGTGTGAGAGACAAGAGGATGCATAATTTTTTTCTCCAATAAAATGAACAATGTCACTCAATTATATTCTATTTTCCCAAAACCTAAATTAACCATTTGATAGTTTTACTAATTAGTAGTTCTATCTACTTATTTAATTTATTAAGCATCAATCAATCACATGTCAAAAATAAAGGCAATCATACACAATGTCAAAAATAAAGGCAATCATACACAATGCAAGACAAACAATTATTACGCGGAAAACTCCAATGAGAGTAAAAAACCACGGAATCTACTTTAATCAAGCAATCAATATATACTTTGTGTTATTTATGTATGTCTTTTATTCTATATGGTAAATAATTTGGTGTATAGAGTATGGTTTACCCAGTAAAAATTAGATCATCAATTTTTATGTAATATAAGCTTATAATTTACAGTCTTAAATAAAATTGGACACACCATCAGTAGGACTGTAACACAAGATTTTAATACGTCTGTCTTGACTATGGATAACTGTATAGTTTTAATTCCTTGCACTAGTATACTTTATATGTACTAAACAGAACCGTATGGAGGTAATTATTTTTATATTGATAATACAAAATAATTATTAACTCATAATTATTATGAGTTCTTATGTTCTTAATCCTAATATAATAAATAGATACGTGTATGTAGTGTTTATTGTTTTGATTCACAGAAGAGTGAAATTCTTTATGAGTCAATAAACTTAGTGAGTTGGACAATAACATTACGTGTATGATAAATATTAATTATTGATGGAATCCACATCTCGGTATAGGGATTGATGATACCTCCTTCAGAAAACTTATAAGTTTTGATTCTGTCTAACCCTGCATATGGATTATAAATCCGATATATCGAATAAATTAAGTGGAAGGTCTTAAGAAATTAAATAACTCTTTTAAATTTAATTGTTAGTAATTTAATGTAATAGATGAGTATCTGTAATCTTAACATGGGGAGATAAGTAAGCATTTAATAATATGGAGTTTGAAATATAATTATTAGCATGACATGGAGTACAATTATAATTTATTAGTGGTATAAATTATAATTTAAGTAAATAGAGATTAATCTTAGTTGGATTAGCAATCCTTATTTGCGTAAGGAGCCCTAGTCATACTAATCGTATGATTCCTACTGTAACCTCTATATATATGCACTCTAAGAGCAGTTAAGATTACACTTACTCATAATTAAGAGATACACATTTTTGTGAGAGAAATAAACTCTAGCAGCAACGAGCCCACTCTCTCTAGAGTAAAGCTTGTACGAGGGATATAACAAAAGTCTGAAGGTTGAGTTTAAGTAGTTAATTTGTGTTTGTTGCTGTTACTTGCTGTTTGAGATCAAAGCAGAAGGATTTCGAAGTTTTATTCGGAATCAAATCAGAGAGATCTCGAAGGTATGATTCGAATCACATAAATTAGTTTATGCTAATTAGATAAAAATTTTTGATATTATGTGTATGCACTATAGCCGAGTTGTGAAAAATTTTGCAGTCCCCAACAATTGGTATCAGAGCCTTGGTTGATACTGTATACATATAATACCTACCATGTTCTCTGAAAATAGGTTCCATGCATACTTAGGGTAGAACGTGGGTTTGTGCTAACCTCGATTTTGCAGCATTCTGCTTGGTTATTACAGTCATATGAATGTATGTTATGTAATCGTGCGTTTACATGATTCTTAGCTTGTGAACTCCGATTTAAAGAGGTATAAAATCAGTTGTAACAATTAATTTTTATGAAGTATGGAAACTCCACTATTTTGGAGATTTTGATTTATTGTATGCGGAAACTCTATTGTTTTGAAGATTTTGATTTCTTGTATTCTGTAACTCTACTGTTATGGAGAATATAATCTATTGTAATTGAATAAGATGGAGGAACAGTAGTAGCACAAGAACTGAGAAAGAAAACTAAAACAACCCTAAAGACATGAGAAAAATTCCTAAGAGCATAATACGGTATTTAGTTTAGGTTTTGGGGGGGCTTACTAGGCAAGTTGATCCCCGTTACCAAGGGTGCTTCCCTCGAATCCTCATACGTCAGCAAAGTAGCAAATAAGGATTCTTGTTGATGTCATGGTGCGATTGGACTTTCATCACTTTGGAGTGACTTCTTGACCATAATAGTCAAGATCTTGATTAAATCTTATTTATTTTGTTTGTCTATGATTATTATCTTTTATATTTTTGTTATTATATTATTAGCATGAGAGAACATGGCTAATAGATAAATGACCTTTAATTTGTGTTTTAATTATATAAATTTAAAATTTCAATTTTGGTTTATAAATATTCAACTAGAGAGTAAAATTAACTCCCATGTTTTAAGTTGAATATTTTTTTTCTAAATTAAGGGAATTTAAAATTTTATTTGTTACACATATATGAACCACTAATGTTGAAATATTATATTTATTGAAAAATTAAACACTTGACATCTCTCATATATTAAATATCAAAGTGTGTGAGGGAATTTATTACGTATAAATTTCACGGTCTGCTTCACTAGTTTATAAGTGAAGTACTTTATTCTATGTGTTGGTTTTAGTACCAACCTCCCAATTGGATGAAATAAGTTGTGGACTCACTGAGTATGAACTCTAATAGTTGTTAGTATTGGCTTAACTCTCCATCTAAGTAATTCATTATAGAACAATAGGTCTAGCATTTAGAGATGTAATACACTTAGCTATAGATAATAGTATCCTCATCATTTGAGTCACTGTTATTATTTATAGGACTAAAGCTAAGTCAGCTATTTAATTTTACTTGGCATAGTCACTTACTTAGAGAGTAAAATTAATAGGTATTGACCTGTCTAGATGAATGTTGAATGGTAGACAATCTTCTATTGAGGTATGCTATTTATGGTATACGATGCTGCTGACAGATTCTTTTAAAATATTAGTAGAGGGAATCATATTTTAATGATTGAATTCTAAGTTTATTATTGCTTATTATATTTTGTTATAATATGTGATTCTTAGGATTAAAATGGCTTTCAATCCACTTTTTGTTATTTTCAAAGAAAACAAATTGATTGAAAAAAGGAATTTAGATATTGTGCTGATTGTGGAAGAGTACAAGTTTGTACTCACAGAGGTCTGTTCACAGCAATCTGGTGAGTGGGCAACCGATGAGGAAACCTGGGCTTACCAAAAGTGGATGAAGGCTGATGAGATATCGCATCAGGCTATGCCCACTGATAAAGAGCCTCAAAGATATGTTTGGAGATTAGAATCATGCTGCTAAGCTGGTTGCCATGAGAAACCTGATGAATATGACTATGGTTGAAGGGACCCTAGTGAGGGATTATGTTTTGAAGATGTTGAGTCTTCTAAATAAACTAGAGATCCTTGGAACTGAAATCGATGGAAAAATCCAAGTTAGTATCATTCTCTAGTTGCCCTGATTCCTTTAAGTAGTTCTACCTGAACTACAATATGAATAAATTCTCTTATTCAATGGCAGAGTTTCTTCAAGAGCTTCAAGCAATTGAGGGCCTCATCAAGAAGCCACATGTTGCTCTAGTTGCTGAGAAAGGTTCTACTTTTAAACTGAAAGGTAAGAAGAAGTAGAAAAAGGTTCAGAAAATAAAGGCAATTCCTCAGGCACCTCGTGGGTCTCAAGGAGGAGTGAAAAAACTAAAGGGTAAGTGTTTCATCTGCAAGCAGTCGGAGCATTGAAAATTGCAATGTCTGGTTTATCTAGCCAAACAAACAACAAAGGTAAATCTCATTCACTAGTAGTTGAAACATGTTTAGTGGTGTTATCTACTAGCACATGGTGTATAGATACGAGAGCCACTAATCATATATGCAATTTTTGGTAGGGGTTCCACCAAACCTGCCAGCTTAGTGATGGAGAGATTTACATTTTTATAGGAGACGACACGAGAGTGTCAGCAATTGCAGTAGGAGATATTAGTATTTCTTTTGGTAGAGATAGGATTTTAGTATTAAAAGACTCTCTTTCTATACCTTCCATTAGAAGGAATTTGAATTCAGTTTCTAGATTGGTTGATAATGGATATTCCGTTTATTTTAGTAACTCTATTGTTTTTAAGTTAAATAAACGTTTTATCTGTTATGGTACATTAGTGGATGGTCTCTATATTATTAATCATATCTCTCATATACTGCAAGTAAATGAACTGAATAACACTAATATACTATCATGTAAGAGAAAGCAATCTTTTGAGCTTAACTAAACCTATCTTTGACACCTACGCTTGTGTCATATCAATCTGAGACGAATTTCTAAATTGATTAAGGATGGACCATTAGGTTCATTGGAAGTGGAGACATTGCTAGTCTGTGAATCCTGCTCAAAAGGTAAGATGACCAAGTGGCCCTTTGTAGCCAAAGGTAATAGTTCAAAAGAGGTATTAGAATTGGTTCACTCCGATTTATATGGCTCCATGAATATCCAGGCGAGAGGTGGTTTTGAGTATTTCATTACTTTCATTGATGATTACTCAATGTATGAGTATATTTATTTGATGCGCTGTTAGTATGAATGCTTTGAAAAATTTCGAGTGTCTAAGGTGGAAACGGACAAACGTCATATTAAATGTATCAAGATACTACGATTTGATTATGGTGGCGAGTACTTTTTATGAGAATTTGTGGATTACTTATTAGATGAGGGAATTAAGTCCCAGTTATTTGTATCAAGTATGCTATAACAAAATGGTGTAGCAGAAAGAAGAAACAAAACTCTTATTAGAAGGAAAATACTATTATCCCACAAAATTTGTACAAAATATCCATCAAAATAATGTGACAGTGGTATTGTTATAATTAATAACTATTGTTATGGGTGCTTTGCTTTGAACTAAATGGTTTTCATTCAATTACATTATTTTAATGATAAATTATATATAAATTTCCTAATTGTATTGAATTACCCTTATTAGAAAACATTGAACACCCTTGCAACCTTATTAAGTCTGCTTCCAAACCTACCCATTTTTGCAAGGCTAAATCATATTAGCAATGAGGAATGCATTGATAAGTGTAATAAATCAGACTACACACTATATTCAATACCCTTCCGATTTGTGCCTTTGCTCTTGCTTTAGCTTTCGCTTTTGCCTTTTGCTTTTCAACTTTTAAGCTCCATTGCATCGCTTTAGCACTTTTACGAGGATCTTATTATTTTTGTTTTAGACATCAAAGGCTCTTAATTGAATTTCCAGTGGAGAGACCCACCCATGTCATGTGATGTATGCATGCAGTTCAAATAAACTGACAAAATTCCCCAAACGAATGGAGCCATGCTTCTGTGATGAAGAGAAAAACAAACTAAAAGAAAAAGGTGACACTGACATGAACAAGGGATTTTATTCAGTGAAAAGCAAAGGGGAAAAAAAGTGAGGGAAAAACTAGAAGGACCGACGTGGACACGGAACACTAACATGGACACGACATAGAAACACCGATACGATAATTTTAAAAAATTGAAGGACAAGACACGGCAAGGACGTTATAACAATATATAATTTTTATATATTTTTATATATCATATATATAAATATATTATTCAAGGCTAATAAAAAATACAAGATAACACATTAAAATTAAGAATCATGTCTTTCATAACTTAATTATCAACAAAATTACGTTATGTTGTTGTACATAAATCACATAATAAATTAAGGACAAGCATGTCATCTGCTAGTATAAAAATTTCAATCCTATGCGCAGTTAAAGAGTGCAGAGTGTAGAAATGCCTTATTTTTCAGATTTAAATTTTTAAAATTACAAAATATACTGTCTTTTAGCTTTAAAATTTGTAGTAGAACCACTGTCATGTCTACAAATGGTTCCAAATAAGACACACATGTTCAAGCTGTGTCCATGGAGTATCTAAAGAAAAAAAAAAAGAAAAAAAAATTGGTCATGCTCGACGGCATGTCAGATACGTGTCCAACGCGTGTCGGTCTCCTACATGTGTCCAACACACAAATAGGGTTCTCAGCGGAGTGTTCGTACTTCCTAAGAAAAAAGTGAATAAAATGAAAGATGATTTTTGTTTTTTTTCCTCACAATTTTATTTTTTATCGTCAAATTTTTAATCCAAACACAACGTAAATTTTTGCTGAACTGAAAAACTTTGCAATGATGTAGGATGGGGCCCGCAATGACGTAGTAAATTTTGCAAGTATAATCTAATAAGAAAGAAATGAATAATATTTTAAAATCTAAAAGAAGGGCATTTAGTTATGCCACCAAATGAACACGCAAGCACATCCAATCACCAAGAGGACTAGAAATTGAAGGAATCGAAAACCCCACCCTTCCACCCCCAGCTGAGGGAGTAGCAATGTCCAAATTGGAGAACTTCACAAAAGAGGGTACATTCAGGTATTTAATTGCCATGTACTTGAGATCTTAAACGAATGTATTTTTTAGAATTGTCAAAGCCAAAAATCTTCCTGCAACCCATGAATCAAGTCACTCTTTATGTAATTTTCTTATTGTTTTTCAAAGTAATTGATGCAGATGGCCTAGCATTAGGTTTCTTGGAGCATTGGATAAATTCTTGTCCAATCCGACGTTATCCAAATTGACCCGAAAAGCCTAAGTCCGATTGAAACGGCCCAATGATCAATATTCACTGTTATTGCTAAGACGTACATCATATTTCAAACAGATTCTACCATTTAAGCCTCAAAAATAGTGATTTTTTCTTTTTAAAAAGATTTTATTGTTCAATATCTTGGTCGATTTGATTCCGATTTGGTCTTTTTTTTTTTAAACAAGTTTCTTTAAGTGTCTAGCATCGAAATGTTTGGGTTTTACTTGAATTTTCTATTTTTGATAATTTTTCTTATTCTCTTGATTTTGACCTTAACTTGAGTAATTAGGTTTAGTGGTTTTGCCCTTGTAAATCATTGTAATGGCTTTTCTCTAGGCAACTTTTGATTAATAACATTCAAAGAAGAGTTTTTCTTTTTAAATTCCTACTGTTCTCGTGTTATTGTTAAAAAGTCACGTTCAATAGTTACTTACTATTTTGTATTTTCATGGTTACATTTAACATATTTGTGAAAAGTATTCAATTTGTAATTTTCCATCACCGCTCACTGTGTCTGGAATAGCATGTATATCTTGTAATGATACTTTTATTTGTAGGCTTCACCAGAGGAGCGATAGAATTATCGATTCCCATCAACTAAATATGAGCTTAAATTTTCGGAAATTTCTTGCTACAATCTCAAATAAAAATGCTAACATTGTCCTATATATTAGTTCCACTTCACTCCTCTTGTGGCTGCCAATCCTCATTTCATCAGTGGAGATGCAATCTCCTTATTATAATTTTGCATTTGTTTCAACCCCGCTAAATCCGCAAATTAATCTAATTGATAATGAATGGACGAGTTAAATCCAGAACGTACTCTCCCTCTCACCTGATATGGGAGGACCATAGGAGGACTATGGTTTATTAAAAGAGGGGTAAAGTACACTTTGTACTCTTACACTTTATACTCAATTCTATTTCAGTCCCTGCACTTTAAATTGTAACAATTAAGTCATTATATTTTTAATTTGTAACAATTAAGTTCCTGAACTTCTAATTTGTTGCAATGCCACCATTTTATAAGCAATTAAGTCCCTGTACTTTTAATTTATAATAATTAAGTCCCCGTCTAATTTGTTACAATGCCACTCATTTTTAAAGGCAAAAATATATTTTCATATTAACTAATATTACTTTACCCTATTTATTTAGTTTCTAAAATTTTTTTAAGTAATTTTCACTATACACGTTAAAAAAAGTTTGCTATATGAAAATATATATTTTTTTGTATGAAAAAGTTACTGTATGAAAAACTTTTTTTCATACAAAAATATATATATATATAGTAAAACTTTTTAAACATAACAGTGAACTATTTTTAGTAAACTATTTTTTTTAGTAAAATATATATACTGTATGAAAGTAATTTCTCACCAAACGTTTTTTTCATACAAAAAAAAAAAATATTTATATATAGTAAACTTTTTTAACGTGAATATTGGACTATTTTTAGTAAACTATTTTTTTTAGTAAAATATATATAGTAAACTATTTTTTTTCATACAAAAAAAAATATTTTTTCTTACAATAAAATTTTTTATTGTATGAAAAAATATATATAGTAAACTATTTTTTCATACAAAGGGTGGCATTGCAATAAATTAGAAGTTCAAAAACTTAATTGTTATAAATTCAAAGTATAAGGACTTAATTGTTTACCAAAGGGTGGTATTGCAACAAATTAGAAGTTGAGGGACTTAATTGTTACAAATTAAAAATACAAAGATTTAATTGTTACAATTGAAAGTGTAGAGACTGAAGTGAGATTAAGTGTAAAGTACAAGGGTGCAAAGTGTACTTTACCCTTAAAAGAGTTTTGTACTTACCAAAATTTCTAATTTATTACATCATTTTATTATCTTTTAGCCATTTTGCACACAAGTCATGATGTACAATTATCAAGTATATTAATTTAGCAGCTGATAGCTGTTATACCTAAATGCAATTTGCCAAACCTCCAAAGTGTTGTCATACGGTCAATGGTATCTTCCAGTATGCTAGATATTTTACAATAATAATAATCATAATAAAGAATGCCCAACAGTAGTTCCCATTGTATAAGTCTAGCACACTTGAAACGAATTGGATCTTATGATATAAGAAAGGGTTAGTTACACTTTTCACCTGTTCACCTTACACTAAATTTTATTTTAAAATTTTTATTTTTATTTAAAAAAATTTAACCCTTAAAATTTTAATTTGTTGTACTGTCAACATTGTGTTAACTTTCACTTTTGCAATGTCAACATTTTCTTTTTCCACGTGTAAGTAACAATTTTCTTATTTATACAACCAAATCAAAAAATTCTTTAGTCTGTACACCTGGTTGCTTTGAGACCACTTTGTTGGATTTAACCCACATGCAAACATATGAAAACATACCACAATCCACATGCATACATCAAAGAACAACACAATACATAAAATTAAGGTGTTCGGGTAAAATAATGGATCTATCTACATCTACATGTGAGAAAACAATCCATTATCAATAGAGATTGTTAGGTCATATGTTAGTTGGCTAAATTTTGTAGATTAAAATAGTTTTTTTGTATTTTGCAATTCTTTTATGTAATCATCATTAAATATTTAGGAGAGTTGTAAGTCATAAGAAATCAAGACTAATTTATAAGCTGAAGTATCTATCATCCACGTATATGTTAAGAAGTACATGGGTGTACTTAATAGCAGATTTGAAGCAAGTCAGAAAGTTTTGCTAGTTCTCGCTGGCGGTCGCTTCAAGAAATAGAGAGTACACTCTGTCAGAATTTCACTTGTGGTCGCTTGCCCTTGCTGGCGGCCATCTGAAGAAACAAAGATGTCTTTGGTTGAAATTATCTCGCTGGTTGTTGCTGGAGTTTGCAGCCGCCAAGTAAAATCACACTGGTCGTCGCTTGCCCTTGCTGCCACGGGATGTGCGAGGCTAGTGTTTTTAGCAACTTGAAAAAGTCATTTTTGGCAAGGATTTTTACTAGTTTGGAAATCTGAAAACCCTAGAATGCCTTTACTATAAATATGAGGTTATGGAAAGCCAAAAAGAAGTTTAACAAGCCTAAGACCTCTTGAAAGAATTGCTGGGAGAATTGCTTTAGATTCAGAGAGTTTCTATGTGAGCGGAGTTGTTGAGAAAATTATTGTAAATGTTTTTACGTACCTAGAAGAGGCTTTCAACTAGATTCTTAGCAAGATCAACCTTCATCGTTTATTGGTTGATGTCTTGAAGTAGTTCAAGGCAGTAGTGAATTTGAGTTTAGTTCTTAGAGGACTCCAAAGGTGTCATGGAGTTCAATACTTAATCAAGCATTGAAAAATTGTATCAATGGATAGGTACATGATTGTAGAATTCGATCAATATAAGAAAAACACACCTGTAAGCGCATGAATTCGACACCTCTAGATTGGGACTATCTATGGTTGGATTGTAAGTTGACTCTTTTGTATTCATTTTGGATAGTGCTTAATTGTTTGGATTAGGTCCCGTGATTTTTTTCTCCAGTTAGGGTTTTCCATACTAAAATATCGTGTGTCAATTGTGTGCTTGATTTATTTTACTTATCTTGGCATGCATTGTGGATGCACTTGGACGTAGTCATAACCATCATAATATTAGGCTAATACTTAATCATTTAGCAAAGCTATAAACCAGACAAGGTTTTTCAGATATTATACGTCTGAGATAATCATTAAACTCCCATAAAAACCCTAGTCCATGACCCTCGACTTCTCAAAGATATCTGAGCCTTGAAGCCATACACGTTCGTTTTTCTACTCCTACTAGTGTCTCGAGCCCTATAGCCATATATGCACCATACTACTCCGCTCCAGTGTTTTTCCAATCTCTCCTCCTATCTCTACGAGCCTCTCTTGAACTCTACAAGCTTCCATTGTACAAAAGCTCCTCTGGGCACTCAAACCCAACTCTAGACATCTCATAAATTCTCTATAAAGCAAACCCTAGAAATCCTAATCCCCTCACAATTAGGAATATATGTTTCCTACTAATAGAAAATTACAAAAAAAAAAAAAAACTAGAATTCTTATACAATTAGAAAACCCACATGTGCTACTTAATTGTATGGATCCCATAGAATCAAGGCACACACGCAACAACAAGCATGTGGTCTTTTTCAAAGGACAAAGATACAAAATTCAGCTTTCCCTCCCAAGGACTCATGCGTATTGTACGTGAATTGAATTGTGACTTTTACATAAGACCTAATAGCATTATATACATCATAGTTTTGATTAAACTTATGATTTGGGAGTAATTTGGAAGCAATGTTTGGTCAATCATTAGGGGAAGGAACTGAATTTTACACTTTTACTTTTTGAAAAAGGTCTCGTGCTTGCCACATATGAATTTTTCATCTATTTTCCAAAATAAAGTTAATGAAAAGTTAATATTACAATAAATTAAAAGTGTCAAGACTTAAATTGTGACAAATAAAAATAAAGGTCCTAAAATATAATTTAGTGTAAAGTACATGAGTAGTGCAAAGTATACTTAATCCTATAAGATACTCTGTTTCTCTAACTTAATGCAGACTAGAGCATTGTTTCAATTTCTATTTCAAACCGCTCACTCATCTGTGATTTATTTTGATAAGAATCATTAATGTAAGTTAAATTTTTATATCAAGAGGCAAAGTTTTAGCTTTAAATCTTTTTTTTTTTTTTTTTGGGGGGGGGGGGGGGGGGGGGGGGGGGGGGGGGGGGGGGGGGGGGGGGGGGGGGGGGGGAAGAGGGGGTTTTGTAAAGTTTGTTGGTTATTACTACAGGCAGAGTGAAAAATATTGGGTACGTGATTCCGTTATTAACATTGGCGTCTATCTTTGCCGGCACAGAATATAGCTTTGAGAACAAAATGATTTAGAGAATGGAGCTTTTGGTATTGAATACGTGGAGTGGAGGACGGGTTCAGTCACTCCTTTTTCCTTATATTCATTACCTCATCACGAAGTCTTGCAAAGATCATACTACACGTACCAAGGAATATAATCTCCAGAACTGTAGAACTCATCTCTATGCCAAGTCCAAGAGGGATCTCTAATCTATTTAAAGAACCAATAAATCAATGCTTAAGCGTTCTTTCCAATAGTCCCAGAGAGAGAGAGAGAGAGAGAGAGAGATGGAGTTGGTACACTTCAGCCATGATCATCCATTGATCCTGAAAGAAGGGCACGACAAAGGTGATGGCGAGGAAGTTTCGTGCTATGGGTGTGTGGAACCAATCTCAGGCCCTTCCTATGGTTGCACCCGATGCATGTTTTTCTTGCACAAATCATGTGCAGAACTACCCAGGGAAATGACACATCCTTGTCACCCTGAACACCCCCTTACTCTCCTTCCAAACCCACCCGGTGATTATTCTGAGAGTTGCAATTGTGATGTCTGCAGTGAAACCTGCAAGAGATTCACATACCATTGTTCTCCCTGCAAATTCGATGTCGACATGAAGTGTGCTTTGATGGTGCACAGTATTCAACAGGTGTTTGAGCATAGAAGTCACGAACACCAGTTGATTCCCCTGCAAAAGCCAGCCAAGTTCTTGTGTGATTCTTGTGGTGAAAGACATGAAGGCACCTCCTACCTATGTACCACCTGCGGATTCTGGGCCAACCAGAAATGTGTTTCATTACCGAGAACCATTGTACTTAGGAAACACGTTCACCCTCTCACCCTCATCTTTACTATTCCGTATGAATATTACCGATTGAGGCCCAACTGCGAAAGTTGTCACGGAAGAGTGAATAGAAGGAGTTGGGTTTATTACTGTTCCAAATGTAGATATTTTGTCCATTTAAATTGCGCGACACCAGAGCCAGACCATTCCAAGTTGACCCTTGCAACTCTTTTTTTTTTTTATTTTCTCCGCGAATGATTTTCTTTAGGTTTTTGATTAATTTCCATCTTTAATTTTGTAGTTTCAGGGATAGCAAAATAGAGACTGAACGCCCAGATCTTGATCATAATCTGATGGAGCTTAATTCTACTTCGGGAATGGCAACACGAAATACAGGGCTATCCAAGTTGACTTTTTTTTCCTTGGGAACTCTTCTTTTTATTTTGTGTCAGTGCTTTTCCTGTGATTTGATAACATTCTGTTCTTCATTTTTGTGTTTTTATGGATCGCAGAGCAGAGATTAAAGCGGAAGATCTTAACCCTAATCTGATCGTCTTACCAGTGCCCCATGTATCTGTTGATTTGATAACCCAATTTATCCAGTCCGTGAGAGTAGAGGGGAAATATAAGGAAGCGACAGAAATAAGCCATGTTAGTCATGACCACCCATTAATTTTTTTCAAGAAGCAAATTGATGACAAGTCGTGCTCCTCCAGGAGCAAACTGCCCCTCTTGAATGAAGTCCTGAAGAATGATGACGAAAACTGTAATGGATGCGCACAAACCATCTCGACTGCTCCATTTTACCGTTGTGCTGAATGCAAGTTCACTCTCCATCAGTGGTGTGCAGAGTTACCCAATGAACTGCGACACCCATGTCACCCAGAGCACCCACTTCGCTTGATCACACAGCAGTCCACAAACTTTCATCTATACGAATGTCCATGCTGCAGATTATTCAGCAATACGTTTATTTTCGGCTGCTCTGCGTGCAAATTCTACCTTGACAGTAAGTGTGCTTCCCTACCGCGCATTATCAGACATGAAACTCACAAGCACACTCTCACTCTAAGGCAAACGGGGTCGAACAAATGCATTGCTTGTAATGACGTTGTTCCTCGGATTGCTTTTGTCTGTGACCCTTGCCATCTCGATCTATGCATTAGGTGTGCTCTTTTGCCACGTACTGTAAGTCACAGATACGATGAACACCCTTTCACCCTAACCTATTCTCCTATCAAAGACCAGCCGGATGAGTATTACTGTGAAATTTGTGAGAAAGAGATTAACTCCAGGTACTGGTTCTATCACTGTGTCAACTGCGACCAATCTCTTCATACGCACTGCATCTGTCCTATTGATCAGATATCAAATATCAAGTTTGGGGTCACTGTTGACATTGACAACTATCACCCGCACCTTCTCAATTTTGTCCGAAGCCCCAAGGACATGGACAAGGACGACTCCGCATGTGGCAAATGTGGTGAAGATTTCGAAGGTGGACTTTTCGCCCTTGAATGTGCGCATTGTGATTTTTGGATCCACGGCGGCCGCTGTCCAGAGACCGGTTGGTGCAGTATTTTGTAAAGTAAAATTTTAATTAGTCAATATCTCATTTTCTAAGTGTAATGTATTGTAGAGGTACGTTACCTTGTATTTAATTTATATAAATAAAAACCAATGTTATTACTATTTCTTAGCACCAATTGCCATAAATAAAAAATATGTTATTGCCTCACATTTCATTATTGTTGAACAAATTAATTTATTATTGTCCAGATTTTCCTTCAAAAGTTTTAAATTGGTTTTGTTAGATCATAATAAGATTTATTTAAAAAATAAAATAAAATAAGGATTTTATCCTTGGAGCTCCAAGCGACAAATGACTTGATGAAATACAAGATTAGAATCTATCATTCATTCACACAATGAAACAGACATTTTTTTTCTTCCATTCACACTATGCTAAAGCAAAGGATGCTCCAAATTTTAAGAAAGAATTTCTACAAGCAAGAGGCCGTAAAAAGGACTGGCGCTGATGAAAAAAAGTTGGTATGGCAATCATGCATTTGATAATACTCCATTCATTCTCAACGAAACAAGCATCCTTCTCCTCCATTCATACTATTCCAAAGCAAAGGATGCTCCAAATTTCAGGAAAGAATTTATACAAGCAATGAGACTTATAAAAAGGACTCTCGCTTATGGAAAAAAGCAGATGTAGCAAGTAGTTGATAATTCGCTATTCATTCACGCATGAAACGGACATCTTGCCCCTCCATTCACAGCATTCCAAAGCAAAGGATGCTCCAAATTTTAGGAAAGAATTTTTACAAGCAATGAGAATCCAAAAAAAGGACCGTTGTTTATGGAAATAGGCGGGTGTAGCAAGCATTTGATTATTCGTCATTCATTCAAGAAACGAAATGGACATCTTTTTGTAACTATAAAATTATTTATTTTTAAATAAATTTTAAATCAACTTATCTGAGGCTTTTATTTTTATGTTAGTTGACGTGTCAACACCTCAATCAATGGAATGGAGATCTCCATTCCAATTTATGAAATGGAGAAAATCCAAATCCATCTTTCCTTCCATTCACATTATTCCAAAGCAAAGGATGCTCCAAATTTTAGGAAAGAATTTCTACTCGCAATGCTACTCATAAAAAGGATCCTCCTTTATGGAAAAAGGCAGGTGTAGCAAGCATTTGATCATTCACCATTCATTCATGCAACGAAAGAGACATATTTCCCCTCCATTCACAGTATTCCAAAGCAAAGAATGCTCCGAATGTCAGGAAATAATTTCTATAAGCAATGGGACTAGTAAAAAGGACTCGCTTACAGAAAAAGTGGGTGTAGCAAGCATTTGATAGTTTGTCATGATTAACAAATTCAAGCAAATCCAATCCATAGTATTTTCCGAGAGGTTAACCAATTGCCAGTTTGGTCGGACAAATTAAAATTTTGTTTTATCCAATCCAAAATTTACGTGGACCTTTGATTATTATTCTGATTATTATTATTTTATCATTTCTCATCTTCTCATTAGCAAGAAACATTGTCTTTGACAAAGATATAAGGTATGAATTGTTGCGATTTTGTTTCCAAACCACTTACTCATCGGTGATTTATTTTGATAGGTTTTTTTTTTTTTAGGAGAACCATATATTTAAGTTTAATTTTTATTTCATTGACAAAGTTTTACCTATAAATTTTTTTTTGTTGTGAATTTTGTAAATCTTTGTTGGTTATTACCACAAGCAGAATGACAAAAGGGCGATTCCGTCACTATCACTAGTGTGTCTGTCTTTGGCGGCAAAGAATACAACTTTGATAGCAAAGTGACTCAGGTAGTGGTGGAAGGGTTCAGTCCCTTCTTTTTCCTTGTATTCATTTCCTCATCAGGATGTTTTACAAAGATGACACATCACCAAGGAATATAATCTCTAGAACCGTAAAACTCATGTTTGCTACGATCTATGAGATCGTGTGCAAGCGGTTATAACTTTTCTATGCCAAGTCCAAAAGGAATCTCTAATCCATTTAAAGAACCAATAATTCAATGGTTCATCCACTTCAGGGATTTATTCTTCAGTTCTTGCCATTAGTTTTTGAGAGAGAGAGAGAAACAGAGAGAGGGGAAAGAAGAGAATGATATACCATAGCATACTCCTCCAAAATGATACAACTAGAATGGCCCAATCTTTTTAGTGGGCCCTATTCCTTCAAATGGGCTTGTGTATTGTTCTGTTTTACTAGACGAGACTCAAAGGAAAGCACAAAATAAAAACAAAAACAAAAAGAAGCCCACCCAGACACAATGGCTACAAAAATAGTGACCAATACGGAATTTGGAAATTATTTGGTAATAAAATAATTTTGGATTTTGAAGTTATTAAAAAGAATCGATAATTGTTCCCAAAATAAAAAAATGTTAACAAAAAATTTTGATTACAAAAAGCAAGGTGTAGAACAAAATTCTTAAAAAGAGTAAGGAATAAATTACCCAGTACTTCAAGCCGAAGTGTGGGATTCGAACCCAAGCCTTAATTATATATTTATCTATATATACATGTATATATATTAGAAGGTGGCCCACAATGTATGTGCACTATATTACACCTTATCACTTTCTCTGCTAAGTGATTGAGTGGTTATTGAATGGTGTAATGGAAGATGGGAAGGTGAATCACATGTGAACAAAACATGAGTTATTTTTATTTTGTCCTTGAAGTGATAAGATTTATACAGTAATTTTTAAAATTTTTTTAAGACAATTTAAGAAAGTTAAATAGTGTTATTGATCCTCACTAAACTCCAGCGTTCCATTTATAATAGTACTAGAAGGGTGGCCCCACTACGTGGGTAATCAATATGTGCAAGTGAAAAAAAAGTCCAGTAGCTAGATATTACATTCTTCAGTACTTATATATATTAAATTTTTTCATGTGTTATTTACTGCATTAAAAGTTTTTTTTAATAAATACAAATTCATGTTTAATATAAATGTTTTTTGTTTAATATAAATTTTTTTCATGATGGCCTTTAAAATATCTCATGGTTAAAAAAAAATTGATATTATGTGAGTGAGTAAATAGTTAGATTATAAATAATGTAAATAAAGCTTAAACAAACCTAAAATTTTTATTTAGCTTGTTTATTGATATAACAAATTCAATTGTATAAATTATAAAGGTATTCAAAAAAAAATAAAGCAATTTCGTTTTGAAAGTAAATAATCGTTTAGATAAACACTTGAAAATATATTATTGCGTTTTAAGAGAACCACTAAATTTTTTAAGAGATCTACTTTTTTTATTTTTTGAAATAAAGATATTGATCCATTTTAATTGTAAAATTATTATCTCTATTTTAAATAATTTGTCCATTTTATTCATCAAATTTTAAGAGAGTTACTAAAATTTTTAACAATTTTTATCAATTTTATATTTAATTTTTTTGATTTATTTAAAATTTTAAATTGTAAAAATATTTAGTTTATTTATTAAATTAAAAAATTATTAACATAAAAAATGTAAAAAGTTTGAAGATAAACACTAAAAAATATATTATTGTATTTTAAGAGAACCACTAAATTTTTTAAGAGACCTACTATTTTTTAATTTTTGAAATAAATATATTTATCCATTTTATATGTAAAATTATTGTCTCTACTTTGAATAATTTATCCATTTATCCATTATTATTTAACCATGTTAATTTATAAATTTATTAAGATATTCAATGAAAATTTTAGTATTTTTGTTTTTCTAAGTAAATAATTTTTAAAATATCTACTTAAAAAGAGATCATCAAATTTTAAGAGAGCTACTAAACTTTTTAACAATTTTTATCAATTTATATTTAATTTTTTATTTATTTAACAATTTAAATTGTAAAAATATTTAGTTTATTTATTATCTTAACAAATTAAATTGAAAAAATTATTAACATAAACAATGAAAAAAATTAGTAATTTCTTTTTTGCAAGTAAATAATTTTTAACATATGCACTAAAAAATAGATTAAACCCTAAGTTAACATAACCCTTGTTAGATAAACCCTTAACCTAACCCTAGTTAGTAAACGGTAAGCCTAACACTAAAATTAACCCATAGGTTAGCCTAAATGTAGTTAGTAAACCCTAAACTTAGATCAACCTAATCGCAGGTTAATCTAACCCTAGTTAGTGAATTCTAATTCAACATAGCTGTAGCTTTTCCCAACCCTAGTAAGTAAACTGTAGGTGGACCTAACCTTAGTTAGTAAACCCTAAACCTAATCCTAAACCTAACCCTAGGTTAACCTAATCCAACCTAACCCAACCTAAACCTAACCCATACATTTTCAACCCTTGATCAACCTAACCCTAGGATAATCTTACATGTAGTTAGCAAACCCTAGATTTGTTGTGAATTGCAAAATTTTTCACAACCCGGCTATAGTACATACGCATAATACCAACAAAAAAAAAAAAAATAATCTGATTAGCAGAAACTAGTTTACGTGATTAGAGTCATACCTTTGATATCTCTTTGGTTTGATCCCGAATATCAGTAGCTATGAACTTTGAAATCTTTTTGTCTTGATCTTGAATAGCAAGCAACAGCGACAAGCACGAATCAATTGCTCGAACTCAACATTTGAACTTTTACTGTATCCCTCGTATACGCCTTATTCCAGAGAAAGTGGACTTACAGCTGTTAGGGTTTCTCTTCCTCACAAAAATGTGTATCTCTCAATTATGAGTAAGAGTAACTCTAGTTGCTCTTAGAGTGCATATATATAGATGTAACAACAAGAACTATATGATTAGTATAACTAGGGCTTCGTATGCAAATAAGGATTCCTAATCCAACCAGGATTAATTCCTATTTACGTAAATTATAATTTATAATACCAATGAATTATAATTGTACTCCTTGTCATACTGAGAATTATATTTTGAGCTTCATATTATTAAATGTTTATTTATCTCCCCACGTCAAGATTACATATACCCGTCTATTAAATTAAATTACTGACAATTAAATTAAATAGACTTATTTAATTCTTGAAAACCTTCCACTTAACTTATTTAATATGTCAGATTCATAATCTACTTGTAGGGTTTGACATAATCAAAACTTATAAACTTCCTTAAGGGAGTATCACCAATCCCTACACCAGGACGTGGATTCCATCAATAATTAATATTCACCATAAATGTAATGTTATTGTCCAACTCACTAAATTTATTGACCCACAAAGAATTTCACTATTTTGTGCATTAAAATAATAAACACTACATACACGTGTCTATTTATTATGTTTCGATTAAGAGTATAAATACTCATAATAATCATGAGGTATTAATTGTTTTATATAGTCAGTATAAAAAGAATTACCTCAACACGGTCATATTCAATACACATAAAGTGTATTAGTGCATGTAGTTGAAACTATACTGTTCTCCATAGTCAAAACAGACCTATTAAAACCTTGTGCTATAGTCCTACTAATGGTGTATCCAGTTCCATTTAAGACTGTGAACGATAAGCCTATATTCCATGAGAATTAATGATCTGATCTTTCATGTGTAAGCCGTACTCTATACACCAAATCATCTACTGTATAGAATAAGAGACACACATGCATAACCATTAAATAAATAACGCAATGCAAACATTGTTCACATAGATTCTCATTAAAATGAAATAACTAATTTACTAATAAATACTAAAACCATTACACAAAGCATGTTTTTTAGTATAAATCCCTAACAATCAACCTAAACCAAGGTTAACCTTACCCAAATTTGAAAAAAAATGCAATAAATTGTGAAAAGTCTTTTAAAAGGTATATGGCATATGATCTATGCGTTCGTTCTGTACTAAACTAGGAAAAAAATAAAAGAAACAGTGGTAATGATTTATTGGGGTAGAAAAATAATGAAAGATCGTGAAGAAATGATAGTGTACAACATAGACTGCCAGACATGTTGCAGTGTACCGTTAAAATAAACACTGTTTGAACTATAGGACATGTTTACGCCTATGGTTGCCAAGGATGGAGAAAATATAAGGTTGAAATTCTCATGCAAATTTTCATACAGTATTCAAGGGGACTCGGTGAGATATAAGAAACTTTCGATCAATGATGACCAAAATTGCAAATTACCCAACGGTTGTGTAGAAAAAACCATGGATGAAATACATCGAGTATAACCTATTCTCCTATCAGCCTAACCTATGGATGGAATACATCGAGTATAACCTTTCACCTTAGCCCATTCTCCTATCAAAGACCAGCTAGATGAGTATTACTATGAGGAAGAGATTAACTCAAAGTATTGGTTCTATCACTGTGTCAACTGCGACCAATCTCTTCATACGAAATGCATCCGTCCTATTGATTAGATATCAAATATCAAGTTTAGGGTCACTGTTGACATTGACAACTATCACTTGCACCTTCTCAATTTTTTCTGAAGCCCCAAGGACATGGACAAAGATGACTGCGCATGTGGCAAATATGGTGAAGATTTCGAAGGTGGACTTTTCACTCTTGAATGTGTGCCTTATGATTTTTGGATCCACGACGGCCACTGTCTAGAGCCCTGCTCCTCTAAAGATGGTTGGTGCAGTATTTTCTGAAGTAAAATTTTAATTAGTCAATATCTCAATTTGTAAGTGTAATGTATTGTAGAGGAACATCACCTTGTATTTGATTTATATAAATAAAAACCAATGTTATTACTGTTTCTTAACACCAATTGCCATAAATAAAAAATATGTTATTGCCTCACATTTCATTATTGTTGAAAAAATTAATTTATTATTGTCCAAATTTTCCTTCAAAAGTTTTAAATAGGTTTTGTGAGATCATAATAAGATTTATTTTAAAAATAAAGTAAAATAAGGATTTTATCCTTTGAGCTCCAAGCGACAAATGACTTGATGAAATACAAGATTAGAATCTATCATTCATTCACAAGAGAATGCAACAGTTGACGTGGACTCTGCAACGGATCTAATGTGGGGTGACATTTGTGGGTATGGTTGACTACTAGTGGATGAGGGTGATAAGGCAATGATGGGGAATTTCTCAATGATGTTGATATTGGGGCAGGAAAATATAGGCCACTGTAATATAGATTCAACAGTTGAAATGAGCCAAGCTCTAAGTCATTATGTGCTAGTTTCACATGAATTGGACTAATATGGCAGTTTGTTTCATTTCTGCAGCACGCAGCAAAGTGGCCACTTTGGTTCATTTACGGATGGTGGCATTGGGTCGAGTAGTATGTCAACACTTTGGCGTACTATAAACACCACTGGTCCTTCAAAAGGGCCTACCAAGGGATAGAGTCAAGGTAAGGATCCAGTGCAGCATATGGTTGACTCCGGCTGCCGGTCCATGCCTACAGATTTTGATTTGAATGTAAGGTCTCCAGGTATTTAGTCTCATCAATTAGATAAAGATGTAGATGCCCCTCTGATGAACACTTCCGATGATAATGTTTAACAAGAAGAAGAGAGCTCGGTTCCTTACTTCACCACATTGCCGAAGAGCTACGATGCACTGGTACTAGGCATGAATGAGTTTCGTCGTGGTTCGGTATGGGATGTTAACAATCCGAATTTTCAAATAGGGATGTTATTCTATGATAAGAAAGTTTTGCAAAATACATGCATGGTGTATCACTTACACAACAACAAGGAGTATTTGGTTGTCAAAACAAATACGAAACTATGAAAAGTTAAGTGTGCACAAGATTGCCCTTGGATGCTTCGTGCTTCCGAAAAGAAGCATGGGATGTGGGAACTGACGCAATACCCTGACCCTTATACCTGCTTGTATGGGATGCCAAACATGGGCCATCGTAATCTAGATGCGAAATTCATTACTCACGTTATCATGCCACAAGTTGCAGAGAGTTGCACTTCCATCCGGACTTAGTCATAATAATTTAATAGTTTGTCATATAAGTATTTCATATAATGTACTTAAATTTTGTTTTTATTACATAGAATGATTCGGACTAAAAGATCTCGTCGATTATTGAAGATGTCAAAACCCATCACCACCACATAGTCTTCTAAAAGAAAGCTTGGCAAGCAAGAACAAAAGCCAGCTAATATTTGGGAAATTGAAAGAGTCGTTCACAAAACTTCCTAGATATTTGCTGAGATTACAGTCAAGAAACCCCAAAATAATCCAAATTCTTAAGAATTTTGCTTAGGACGTAAGTTACCTAGTCGAGTTCGATTAAGTATGCTGGGAATTCGCCCCTTGTATTGAGGGTTTCAAGTACAGTCTTCTGGTCATATTAGTTGATGACACCGACCTTTATAGAAAATACAAGGGTGTTATGCTTATAGCTGTTGGGATCACTGCGAAGAGTACAACTTTTCCCTTAACTTTTTCCATTATCGAGATTGAGGACACCCGTAACTGGTCGTGGTTCATATACTTGCTCAGACACTGTATTATCCCTAGTAGGAAACAAGTCACTATAATTTCAAACTACAATATGGGCCTACTAAATGTCATTGAGCTAGAATGGAAAAATCTTAGGATGGTCAACCCCCTGGTTTTCACAGGTATTTCGTTCGACATTTTTGCAGTAACTACCATAAGAATTATAACAAGATAAGGATCAATGGACAGAGGAGTACGACCTAGGAGCCCCCCCCTGCTAACGAATTTCCTGAATGTTCGGCATTGTAGCATATGTATAACATACAGTAGCATGCCCTGGCATCATTGTCCATCATAGGCGAGTCGTAGCGTGTCCCACATCATCGGCCGCCTGGGCACGATGTTGGGCTTTCTGCTGCCCCTTCACCTTCTGTGCCATCCAGCATGCCACCTAGTGCCACCTTTACGAGATGATCCTCGATGCATGGTTGGTATGATACAGGGTATATGACACCTGCGCCTTATGCCCCTACACACTTTGTGTCATACCGCATGCCACCTGTTCGCACCTCTGGGAGACATTCTTCGATCCATGGTGGGTATAGTGCAGGGTAGGTGACACCTGCACCTAATGCACCTGTCAATCACAGTTCCAGGAC
>CM065392.1:2182500-2187500 GCA_033060915.1 Euryodendron excelsum | reverse complement strand
AAAAAGAAAGTAGTTCATCAGGCACCTCATGGGCCTCAAGGAGGAGTGAAAAAGCCCAAGGGCAAGTGTTTCGTTTGTAAGCAATTGGGGCACTAGAAGTTGCAATGTCCATTTTATTTAGCCAAACAGGATAATAAAGTTAAATATAATTCACTAGTAATTGAAAAATGTTTAGCGGTATTATTTACTGATACATGGTGCGTAAATACGGGAGCCACTAATCATATATGCAATTTTTTGTAGGAGTTCTACCGAATCTTCCAACTTAGTGATGGAGAGATTTATATCTTTATGGGAGACGGCATGAGGGTGTCAGTAGTTGTAGTAGGAGATATTACTATTTCTTTTAGTAGCGATAGGATTTTAGTATTAAAAGACTCTCTTTATATACCTTCCGTTAGAAGGAATTTGATTTCAGTTTTTAGATTGGTTGATAATAGATATTTCATTTATTTAGTAACTCTATTATTATTAAGTTAAATAAACGTTTTATCAGTTCTGGTACATTGGTAGATAATCTTTAATCTGAGATGAATTTTCAGACTAGTTAAGGATGGGTCATTAGGTTCATTGGAAGTGGAGGCACTGCCAATTTGTGAATCTTGCTTGAAAGGTAAGATGACCAAACAACCTTTGCAACCAAAGGCAATAGGTCAAAAGAGGTATTAGAATTGGTTCACTCTAATTTGTGTGGTCCCATAAATATCCAGGCTAGATGTGGCTTTGAGTATTTTATTACTTTCATTAATGATTACTCAAGGTATGAGTATATTTATTTGATGCGTTGTAAGTCTGAATACTTTGAGAAATTTAGAGTTTTTAAGGCAGAAACGAAAAAGCGTTATGGTAAATGTATCAAAACGCTACGATCTGATCATGGTGGTGAGTACCACTTGGGAGAATACTTGGATTATTTATCAGATGAGGTAATTCAGTCCCAATTGTCTACACCAAGTGAAAATATGTAGTTCTTTGATCGAAATTCCTCAATAAATTGAGACAATAGAAGAAGACAACTATGATGGAATGAGGCGATGACGGGTCAAGTTTATGAGTTAATAAAAATGAATGAATAGTCACAAAGTGATAGTTGTAGTGAAACGATGATGGAACAATTGTGAGGTTGAGTATTTTTTATGGTGTTGATCTTGATAGCAGTTTTATGTTAAAAAAAACATAGCAACTATAGTTTTATAGCACTGAATATCAAAGGCAAATGTTATTGATATATGAGAATAAATATTAGATATTATCGCGGAAATAGCAACAAGTTACATTGTTCATACCCAAAAATCAAAGAAGTCACATTGATATGGTATGTACTGGCACAAGCTGAAGGAGAGCAAATTCGATTGTCATTCTAGAGAGAATGCGTAGTTTTTTGATAGAGATTTCTCTATAAATTGAGACAATAGAAAAAGACAACTATGATGAAATGAGGCAATGACGGGTCAAGTTTATGAGTTCATAAAAATGAATGAATAATTGAGACAATAGAAAAAGACAACTATGATGAAATGAGGCAATGACGGGTCAAGTTTATGAGTTCATAAAAATGAATGAATATTCACAATAGTGATGGTTGCAGTGATGCGGTGATGGGACAATTGTTAGGTTGAGTGTTTTTTATGGTGTTGATCTTGATAGAAGTTTTATATTAAAAAATTAATTATAGGATAAGAGAGGTGGTCCACGGTTATTGATATTAATTATAAATACTAATGTATTAGAGTTTACTTTCAATAGTAGTTGCTAGAATTTTCGTTTTTATTTTTGTGCTAATAATATTGGATTGTTGTAGCATATTGTCATTGTTCAATAAAATTATAACAATGCCAGTAAAAAAAGGAAAATGATGAACCCACTCACCATGAAATGAATTATTAAGTGATCTCCTATCTATAATTGCTTTTAATAGAAATAGCAAGAAAATATTTTTTTGTCAAAGAAGATTTAAGTACATATTTGTACACACGTTTATGAATGTGTACTATACTGGATAAATTGATTATAACAATATAATTATTGACTCTTTATTTTTTGTGTATTGGTTGCATTAGTTACATTGGTTATAGATACTTTTTATTATTATTTTTAATATATTTACGGAAACAATGTGGTTGCCAAACCTAAGTCACCTGATCCGCCTACGATCGCTCACTAGGCCGCGATCGCCTATAGGGCTGGTTAAAGTTGCAGAACAAACTCAGTCTTCAACGCAAGTTGATGGAAAACTGGTTAAAATCTCGTGAGATACAGGACTTAAACCCGCGACCTGGTCAAAGTCGCAGACTAACCAATGAACTCAGTCTTCAACAGAAGTTATTGGAAAAAAAGTTGAAATCTTGTGAGATACAAGACTTGAACTCACGACCGTAGCCAAGAAACACATAGGTGTTCTACTTGCTCGGGATTTATACTAAAAAATATACTTTGTGTAATAATTTTAATATTTATTAATAAATTAATAATTTCATTTTAATGAGAATCTGTGTGAGTTATGTTTGCCTCGCTGTCGTGCCCTAGTTTTTAACCAAGCCCTTCTGGTTCGGGAAAAAGCACTGAACTCTCTCGTTAGAATTCATCCTCCTAGAAGAACGAGTGTAACTAGATTTGATCTTGAAATTGACTTAAACAAGAGTTTTTGAAAAAAAGTTTGGAATCGCCACCTGATTGCGCTCCAAAAGTGCAATTATAAGATCTTAACTTGTGTTTTATTGTCCTTAATTTAGGATTCTATTACCTCTTTAGTTATATTTTAGTCTAATTAAGTCTATTTTGATTTCTATAGGAAATTGAGCTAAAAAGGTGCCTAGAAGTTGACCACTAAAGTTCTCGCTCAGAAACCATTCAGACTATGTTTGGAGATTCAGAGAGTTGTTTTGGTCGTTCGAACGACAATAAATGGACTGTTTTGGTTGTTCGGACGACGGACGAATGATTTCTCAAGATTTCATATCTCATCATTCGGACGTTGAAAAATGCACTGTTTTGGTTGTTTGAACGATGATAAATGGACTATTTTGGTCATTCGGACGACGGATGAAGGATTTCTCAATATTTCATATCTCATCGTTCAGACGTTAAAAAATGTATTGTTTCAGTCGTTCGGACGACGACCAAGCCCAGCTTCAAATTTTATTGTTTTCTTGTTGGTTTAGAACTCCAAACTTAATGATATATACTTGTAATTAAACCCTAAAAGAGAAGGACGTTTTTCTAGGTGTTAAGAGTAGTTTAGGAGTGGATTAGAGTAGTTTCTTTATAGTTTCCTATAGTTTTTTCAATCTTTATAATTAGAATTCATAGTTTCAATATATTTTCAATACAACTTTGCGTATCTATAATTATGATGAGTAGTTAGATTCCATCTTGAAATCAATTGTGCAGATCAATTGAAGATTTTGGATGAACAATGGAGGTAAATTAGATTTCACTGTTTAAATTTTCTTCTTCTTAATTCTTTGGGATCAAACCCTAGATATTTACGAAAACTTAGATGTTTGACTATGTTCGGTAATACTTATGCATGAACATGTGTTCAGTATATGTACTGCACGAATCGATGGTATGTATCTTTAATTCTAAAACTAATTGAATCTAAAGTAGATATTTACGAAAATCTAAATGTTTGATTATACTTGGTAACAAGTCGATGGTATGCATCTATGATTTTAAATTTGATTTATTCTACGTTTGATTGTTAAAGAATAATTATTTTTCTCACTAAATCTTTTGAATCAAAGATTCACGACATAATCAATGATTTGAGTTATCAAAAGCCTTCATTGGAATTCCAGGTGAAGCGATTTATTGGATCAATTGGTTTCAAGACTTTATTTTATTGTTTTCATAGTTTAGTTTAGATTAATCAAATTCTTTCTTCAAACTATTTTATTTTTATTTTATTAGAGTGTTTTTCGGAGAGTTCTGACTTAAGGTGAGTTTTTCTTAAATACGCTAACCCTCTTCCCTATGAATCGATATTAAATGTTCGAGTATTTTTATTACATCACAACCGCACATTGGCAGATTTCAATTACACTATTTTGGAGTGATCAATTTTTGGTGCTGTTACCAGGGAAGCTGCGTTCTACGTTGGTGGATGAGCCTTAGAGATTCTGTTTTGGAGGAAGCACTTCACCATCATGCTACAAACACGAGGGACTGAATAGCTCATTTGGGTAACTTCATTCCATCTTTTATTTTGAACATTTATTTTTGTTTTTCTTTTGGTTACATTGGGTTTGTGTATCTTTGTTGTGGAATTGGGAGGATAGGTTGTTTTCATACACTTGTTGGTTGGTCTTGCATACATATTATTCATGGATTATCCTTAGAATAGTCCTTATTCATACACGGTACAACCACAAGATTATTATCCACCTTTAAACTGTTTGGGGTGGAGCTCTCCAGCTTTGCCATATGCTTCTTATGAATAACCACCACAACAACCGTACTACCATGCACCACCTTCATCTTCACCATATGTTTATGATTCATATACACCTTTTACTTCACCTTACACGTTTCACGAGACATCTTCTTCATCATCTTATTAACTTTTTGTAGAGAATCAAGAGAACAAGCATTCATCTTACATGCCATATCACACATGTATGTCATTGGGGTTCAAGGATAGTAATAAAGAGGCACAACATGACGCTCTTGCACAAATTTGTCGGGAATTAGATAAACTAACTCAACAGTTGGCCCTGTTAACACAAGAGGCAATGGATTGAGAGAAGGAAGAGCTTTCGACTCAACCTCGAGATGATCCTACATATAAGATATTCATGATTCCATATATGAGTAGTCATGACTAAGGTCTCTCCTTTATTGCCCTTAAGATTGAACACGAAATAGAGAACATCAATGTTCCCGAGGAGTCTGATCCAAGGAAAGACATTCTTAGGGTGGACCATGATAAGGAGGAGGACATGCGACGGGTTATTATTCTTCCCCAGGTGTTTGATCCAAGGGAAGTTACGCTTATTATT
>CM065392.1:2170000-2177500 GCA_033060915.1 Euryodendron excelsum | reverse complement strand
AAGCTTTCATAAAGTTATGCCAAGTTGATACACTTACAATTTATCAGTTTTTTGATTTCGGAATTGCTCTAGTTGCATGTCTAGTACATTTACTCTTAAAATGAACTTTCTATTAAGAGACCTTGTGTGTTCATGTTCAAAGTTGAGTGTATGCCCTGTGAGACTTGGATCGAAGCATAAAGGATATAATTATACAAGTTACTAGACATTAGAGTCATATACCATTGGTAGTACACTTCAATGTATTCTGTTTATCGATGCTTAATGCCTTTACCTTGTGATGATTCATGATCTAGGGGGATTGAGACCTGACTTGAATGAGGTTAATACATGTTTTGTGTGTCTTTGATATCATATTGACATGACATGGATAGATGTTTGTGGGTGTCATCACTGGAAGCCCTCACGAGACTAAACTCGTCCACTATGGGTAACCTAGGAGTTTAAAGGCTTGATGTGTATACTAAATGTATTCGTGACTCCTACAAAAGTGGAGATTATCTTTTTGGTTTTTAGTATTTTGCTAGGGAATAAGAAAAAGCTAGTTGGGGGTGTGATTGCGCTCCAAAAGTGCAATTATAAGACCGTAACTTGTGTTTTGTTACCATTAATTTAGGATTCTATTACCTTTTTAGTTATATTCTAGTACTAATTAAGTATATTTTAATTTTTATAAGAAATGGAGCTAAAAAGGTGCCTAGAAGTTGACTATTGAAGTCCTCGTTCGGATGCTGTTCGGACTATGGTTAGAGATTTAAAGATTTGTTTTGGTTGTTCGGACGACGATAAATGGACTGTTTTGGTTGTTCGGACGACGGACAAAGAATTTCTCAAGATTTCATATCTCATCGTTCGAACGTTGAAAAATGCACTGTTTTGGTCGTTCGGACGACGACTCAGCCCAGCTTCGAATTTTATTGTTTCCTTGTTGGTTTAGGACTCCAAACTTAATTATATATACTTGTAATTAAACCCTAAAAGAGGAAGACATTTTTCTAGGTTTTAAGAGTAGTTTAGGAGTAGATTAGAGTAGTTTCTTCATAGTTTCCTATAATATTTTCAATCCTTGTAATCAGAATTCATAATTTCAATACAACTTTATGTATCTATAATTATGATGAGTAACTAGATTCCATCTTGGAATCAATAGTGAAGATCAATTGAAGATCTTGAATGAACAATAGAGGTAAATTGGATTTCACTGTTTAAATATTCTTCTTCTTAATTCTTTGGGATCAAACTCTAGATATTTACGAAAACTTAGATGTTTGACTATGTTCGGTAATATTTATGCATGAACTTGTGTTCAGTATATGTACTGTACGAATCGATGGTATGCATCTATGATTCTAAAACTTATTGAATCTAGAGTAGATATTTACGAAAATCTAGATGTTTGATTATGCTTGGTAACATGTCAATGGTATGCATTTATGATTCTAAACTTGATTTATTCTACGTTTGATTGTTAAAGAATAGGTGCTTTTCTCGCTAAATCTTCTAAATCAAAGACTCATGGCGTAGTCAATGATTTGAGTTATCAAATGCCTTTATTAGAATTCAGGGTGAAGCAATTGATTGGATCAATTGGTTTCAAGACTTTATTTTATTATTTTCATAGTTTAGTTTAGATAAATCAAATCCTTTCTTCAAACTATTTTATTTTTATTTTATTGGAGTGTTTTCCTGAGAGTCCTGACATAAGGTGAATTTTTCTTAAATGCGCTAACCCTCTTCCATGTAGATCGATCTCGGATTTCCAAGTATTATTACTGCATCACAACCGTATATTGGCAGATTTTAATTGCACTATTTTAAAGTGATTACCACCTAACATAGTTAAAGATATGTTAGGTCACCTAAAACTAAGTATAATTCAAAGACTAAACTTAGGTTTTTCGAAATCATTTTGAAAATGTCCTTCTTGGGAAGGTTTTTAGAAAGAAGGTTTTTAGCAACCTTTTAAAATGTTTTAAAGCCCTTTTGAAAACATGACTCCAGATTGGTCTTTGAAACTAGAAATCTATGGCTCGGGGGTTGGTTATGTGTAAGGAAGACATTCTAAGATCATCACCCTACCCTGTCCTTTTGGTACCTACATGTCTAATCACCCTTAATTCACTCGCTTGAATAACCGGTTACTAATTCCACTTAATATCCATTTTAGAGTTTTGAAAAATAGGTTTAGTCATCACTTTTTGGATGAATGATGTATGATGTATGTTTTGAAAAAAGATGTTTGAAAATATGAAAGTTTTGAAAGGATTTGAGATAGAAATCTCGAATTGATAGAAACTTTTAAAAAGGAAACTTGAGGTGAAATAAAAGTTATGACTACACCATTTTTGGCGAGAATCGGGTCATTCACAGTTCGGACAAGGGCCCAATAGAAAATAGGCGCATTGAGATCATTGGAAGACACATTAAGGTCTAGTTTTGAAAAATAGGCGCATTAGGGTTTTTGAGAACTTTGAAGACACATTGAGGTCTTTGAAAAATTTTGAAGGCACTTTGAAGTCTTTGGAAAAAGAGAACTTGAGAGTTTAGAAAAATGACTTTGAAATAGGACTTGTGATGTTTAAAATGTTTTTAAAATCGGGTTTGAAGATAATTTTAACTGTTTTTGAAATTTACTCAAGAGAGTTTTGAAATGTTTTTGAAACAACTCAAGGGAGTTTTGGAAGTACTTTGAAATAACTCAATGGAGGTTTGGAAAGGTTTTGAAACAACTCAATGGAGTTTTGAAAATTTTTTGAGGTCTTGTTTTGAAAACTTTGGAGATAGAGTTTTTGGGTTGGAAATGCTCTTATAAACTTGTCTTCAAGAAGCTTTCGAAAGTAGTTTTTTTGGGTACCTTATGAAAGACATGTTTAATGTTTCATAACTTTTAAGAGGTTAGTCATTGAAGAACTAAGCTCCTTTGGGCTATGAGTTTTGAATACATGCTTGGAAAATGGGCTAGAGACTTTCCTTTTGGTTTTTAAAACTTTAGGGTTATAGAACCCTTATTGAATATCTCACTTATACTTGAACAATCCTAACCATAGAAGTATTAGGGTTGCTTCAAGAATGTAATGTCTAAAAATAATTTTTAAAAAAAGCTTTTGAAAATACTTAGGGTTTTGGAACCCTAATATGGATAACCTTGAAGATTTTATTTAATGTATCACCTTCCCTTGGAATTCCTAACCATAAAATGTTAGGGACACTTTAGGGTTGTGAGTTTTTCAAAACATTTTGGAAATAGTTTTTGAAAAATGTTGAGTGTCCAGTCATCTTAGTCGAGATAAGTTTAAGAGAACTTCTAGGAAGCATTTTTTAAGATAGAGTATGAAAGCATTTGGAAAGATTTTGGAGTTGATTTTTGAAATCTCAAGAGAGTATGATGTTTTTGAAAGTATGCTATGATAATGGTTTTGAATTGAAAGATCATTTGAAAAGGGGTCTTTGAATGGGAACCTTAAAACTTACTAACCTTGGTTGGGACGTTCTAAGGTCAACTAACTATGGTTAGATTAACCTAAAGTTAAGGGAATCTAGGGTTAGCTTAACTAAGGTTAGATTAACATAGGGTCTGGTTGACCTAGAGTTAACTAGCTTGGGTTTGGTTAATCTAAGGTTAGACAACTAGGGTCAAGTTAACCTAAGGTTGGAAGGTGGTTTTGAACTAGGGTTTTGACATAGTGGTTTTGAAAAGGTGGATTTGTGCATGCACTTTGAAAATGGGTTTTGAAAACCATGATGTAAATGTAGAGAACTTGGAAAACAAATTCAAAGAATTATGCAAATTTAAAGAAGATCATTTTCATAAAAATTAGCTCTAGTAAGTGTAGGGTTCATATGGTCAAGAGTATGAAGCTATTTCAAGGAAGGCTTTATGGGGACCATTCTAACCTCTAACTTAAGAGAGGGAAAACTTTGAAAATCAATATGGAAATTATGATTTTGAAAAATCATTTTTATGCAAAATGAAGAGAATGAATTTTTGAAAATCTTTCTTGAAAATAGTGTTTTATAAACCATTTTTTGGCTGTAAAAAACTCAATCTAATGAGCTAGTGTTTTCATGGCTAAGATGATGGGAAGATCACTCATGAGAGAGCTCCATGGGAGCCATTCTAACCTTACAACTCAAAAAAGCCAAGTCTTAGAAATTCACATAAAAAAAGAAAGCTTGAAAACAATTTTAACAATAATGGAAACAGACATCCTTTTGAAAACCTTTCTTGAAGAGAGTTATTTTGAAAACAACCCTTAGGGTGAAGAAGACCAACTCTAATGAACTATGGTTCATATGGCTAATATAATGAGAAAATCACTCAAGAAAGGGTTCCAAGGGACCATTTCAACCATAAAGCTTAAGAGAGTAATATGAATATAGAAGAGAAGGATTTGAAAGCCATTTTAATGTAACTTGAAAAATAATAAAATGCAAGGATGTAAAATGAGGTTAGGGGTGAAAGGAAAACTTCCTAAGGCATCAAAAGTCTAAGGTTGAACCTTCAACTTCCAGAAACTAAATCTTAGAACCATTTTAAGGGAGATGCTTGAATATGGGGTTTGAGAAAAACATAAAAATGGAAATAGTAAAGGTTTTTGAAAAATGATAATGAACATAAAAATGGAGCCAAGCATGCAAAACATGAACATGGTATCCATATGTAGAGGGGGTCATGAAATTATACAAGGCTAAGAGGTCACACCACCTTGCAAGGTGCTCCAAGGCCATGCCATCTCAAAGTAGGCTTGTAAAAAATCCTCCTACACGGTGATTCCCACTAGCTTTTCTCTAGGCATGACTTGGGAGCTCTCTTATTTTCAGTATGCAAGAAAATTTGGGGGGGGGGGGGGGGTAAAAGATAGGAGTTAAAAGAGACGAATAGTCCAAGTGGACTAGGGGGAGAAGAGAGAAGTGAGAGAGACATAAATCAAAAGGGAATACCACTTTTGTCTTCGAACCACTTTTAAGCTTCCATGGATGACTTGTCTTGAACTTGAATAGCTTTGGAGAGGCGTAAGGGGGTTGGAAATGGCTCCTTTATGGCATTAAAGGCTTTGTAGATAGAGTGTATAGGCTAGAGAAAGGTTGAATCTAACTTAGATGCTTAGAGGGTGAGGTGTATAGGGTATTTCGAAGTTCTAAGGCTATTTTTGTAGGGCTTCGCTACTATTTTTGATTCCTAAATATACAGAGGGGGAAACCTATATTTATAAGCAAAGCCTCTGGGCACTGGCGCATGTAGCAACTTTTGCCCGCCAGTACTGTTCTAGTGATTGAATGCCACGTGGCACCCTCTATACTAACTCAACTTGGGGAGCAAACAAAGTTTTGATAAATCTGATCACAATCTGGGCGTATGTAGCATACTCTCTGCTGCTGGGAACTTTCGTGTTAACTTTGCTTCGATAATTCTGCAATTTGGAAAAGATTCGGGAAAATTAATCACGTTCACGATGTTCTCTTATTGTTTCTCAAGAATTTGAATTTTTGAGGAGCTTCAAAGGTGTTCGGAAGAGTGAGATATCACCTCAGGAAGCATGTACAAAAACATACTTTTTAATAGCATCTGTGATACACTCCATGGATGTTCAAAAGTAGAAGTTTTTGGACCACGTGATCAGGGCCTCCCGGGGATGATCTCTCCGATCGGATTGTACTGATGGAAAGTGTTCCAGAAATACTTTCGGGAATTTTCTAATTTATACATTTCTCAAGTCGTTTGACAGTGCGTTATAATCAAGGAATTGTAGAAAAAAGACAACCCTAGCAAAGCGTTTGTGAGACGCTCTAGGGGTTTCTAAAAGTGACAACTTTCGAGCCACGCGATCGGGGGCTTCAAGAAGCGATCTATTCAATCGAACTATATCGATGGAAAGACCTATGGATGAGCTTTTGGAAATTTCCTGATTTACGCATTTCTCAAGTCGTTGGACGGTGCATTATAATCAAGAAATTGGGAGAAAAGACAGCCCTGACGGAGCGTTTGTGAGACACTCCAAGGGTACTTTCTTTGACTTGGAAGTGTTTGGAGTCATAGGACTCACCTTGGATTAGACATGGGCATAGAATATGGTATGCCAGTTTGGTACCCAAAGCCGGTGTGGTCTCGGGACGCATTCGGGCCACAAAGGGTAAAATGGCCATTTTGATTAGAATTGGTTGGAAAGGGTCAAGATGGATTGGAGTGGCATATTAAACATGCCAGACTATTTAGGGACATTCTTGGAAGGTGTACTTACCTGTCTGGAGGGATTTGTGATGTGCTAGTGTGCCTAGGAGCAAAACGGTCATTTTAACAAAAGTTGACCAGAACGGGACCAGAATTGCTCGGAACGGGTCAGGATGGATTGGAGTGGCATATTAAGCTTGTTGGACTATTTGGGGACATTCTTGGAAGGTGTACTTACCTGGCTGGAGGGATTTGTGTTGTGACGGTATGCCTAGGGGCAAAACAGTTATTTTGATCGGAGTTGACCGGAACGGGACCAAAATTGGTCAGGATGGCGCATTGGGTTGCCTAATTGTCTAAGGACACTTTGGAAGGGTGGACTTACCATTTTGAGGAATTTTTAACTTTCTTAAAGAAGTACCTAGAGGCTCAAGGGATAGGTTTGATCATTTTTTACCAAGTCGGGCTAGTAGGTGTCGGCATTGACCTAGGTGTTGATTCCCGAGACCGCCCGATCTCGGAAAGCTACCTGTGCAGTGTTGGTCTCTAAGATTGCCCGGTCTCAGAAAGCTACTTAAAGGGTGGTGTTGGTTCCTAAGATCACCTGGTTTCAGAAAGCTACCTGTAGGGTGGTGTTAGTCCCCAAGATCGCCTGGTCTTGGAGAGCTACAGGACAACAGACATTCTACATTAGCGGGCTAGCAGGCGCCAGAAGTGAACCGCCTAGAATTTGATGGGGTGTTGGTCCCTAAGATCGGCCGATCTCGAGGAGCTACTTGGTTGGTTTTGGTTCCTGAGACCGTATGGTCTCGGAAAGTAGCCTGAAATGCCTATGGATAATATGGTCTTTTAGTTTTCAATTGGGCCTACTAGGCGTGGGAAGTGACCAGTTGACTGGATTGTAGTTTAAAAAAGCTGGCTTGGGCTTGAATATGTTGTGATGTTCAAAACTGGATCAGGTCGGGCGGGAGATTGCTGAACTGAAAAAAATAGGGTACTTACACTTGCATTATTTATTTAATGATTATATATGTGTGCCTCTTATTTTATACAGTAGATGATTTGGTGTGTATAGTACGGCTTACACATGGAGGATCATATCATCGGTTCTTATGGAATATAAGCTTATCATTCACAATCTTAGATGGAACTGAACACACCATCAGTAGAATTATAGTAGAAGGTTTTAATATGTTTGTCTTGATTATGGAAAAATATATAGTTTCAACTACTTGTATTAGTACACTTTACGTATATTGAACAAGATCGTGTTAAGGTAATTATTTTTATACTAATTATATAAAACAATTAATATCTCATGATTATTATGA
>CM065392.1:2160000-2165000 GCA_033060915.1 Euryodendron excelsum | reverse complement strand
AAGTCCACATTTTCAAAATGTTACTAGACAATTACGCATACTCCGCACGCCGTTCGGTCTAATTCCGATCCTATTCCGGCTAACTCCGGTCAAAATGACCATTTTACCCCTAAACACCCCAGCACCGCATAAAATCCCACCGAGTAGTAAAAGGCCCTCCCGGGATCATCCCTGAATGACCTGGCATACTTAACATAGCACTCCGATCCATTCCTGACCATTTTCAACCAAACCCGACCAAAACGACCATTTTGCCCCTTACAACCCAACCATGTCTCGAAACAACACCGGTCCCAGCATGTTGAACGGTAGGTCTCACCATACACCCCTGCTTAACGTAAGGAGGACCTTACAACACTTAACACCCCCGACTCGATAAAAGTTTTCCAAAATTGCCTTTTCTCCCAATTCCCTGGTTAGAACGCACCGTCAAATGACTTCAGAAATGCGTAAACCAGGAAATTTCCAAAAGCTCATTCATAGTTCTTTCCATCGATACGGCTCGATCGGAGAGATCGCTTCCTAAAGTTCTTCATCGCATGGCTAAAAAATTGCTAGTTTAAGCCACCCCTAGAGCGTTTCACAGACGCTCCGTCAAGATTGACCTTTTTCCCAATTTCCTGATTATAACGTACCGTTAAACGACTTTAGAAATGCATAAATTAGGGAATTCCCGAAAGTATTTTCAAAGTACTTTCCATTAGTACGATCTGATTGAGAGATTGCTTCCCGAAGGCCTCGATCATGCAGCACAAAAATAGCTACTTTTGAACCCCCGCGAAGCGTATCATAGATGTTCCGCATAGATTCGATTTTATGCACATTTTCTGAGACGATATCTCACACTTTCGAACACCATTCAAACTTTACGAAAACTCAAAAGTTTATGAGAAACCCTAGGAGAATACCGTGGATGCAATCGATTCCTCTTAAACGTTCTCGATTGGCTTAATTATCGAGAAAAAGTTTAAACGAACACTCTTAGTGACGGAGCGCATGCTACATGCACCCAGATTTTGATCAGATCGACCAAATTTTGATCAACCGTCAAGATTTAACTAGTACACTGAGTGCCACGTCGCATTCTGGCAATGGAACAGTACTGGCGCATGTGTTATATACGCCAAGGCAAATTTTGTCCAGCCATATGTACCACATGCACCAGGCCTCTCCAGGCTTGCCTACAAATATAGGCCTCCCCCTTTATGTATTTCAGAATCAAAAATTGAAGCAAAGCTTCGCAAAAACTGCTCCAGAACCTCGAATTCCTATATACATTTCCCATCTCAAACACTTAAGCTAGATTCCACCTCCCTCTAACCCATACACTTCACCTACATAGTCTCTCATGTCATAGAACACCTCCTTCTAGCTTTTCAAGCACACTTGAAGCCCTCCTAGCTTAAATCCAAATATCCATAGAAGATTGCAAGTGTATTGAAAGCAAAAGGTGGTATTTCTTTTATATTTTTGTCTTCTCCCACTCTTCTCTTCTCCCTCCTAGCTTACTTAGGCTATTCTCTATTTTAATCTTCATCTTCAACCCCCCTTTCTAGCATACTTGAAGCAAGAGGGCTCTTAGTTCATACCTAGAAGAAAGCTAGTGGGAGCCACTGTGCAGGGGGATCTCTCACTAGCCTACTTTAAGATGGTATGGCCTTGGAGCCCCTTGATTATGTGTATAGCCTAAAGCTTTGTATGTATTCATAACCCCATTATATATTGTTATCTTGTTCATATCTTGTGTGCTCGGCTTTATTTTCATTTTTATAACCATGTTTTACAAAACTTACACTATCCTTATCTCCATGCTATTTTCAAACTCAATATTTCTTTCAAAATGGTTCTAAAAGTTGGTTCCTTGAAATTTAGGATGAGACCTTAGAAATCATACTTTAGAAAATCCCCCATTAACCCCTAATTCACACTTTTGCATCATTGCATTCCAATTTGCATGAAAATGGTTTTCAAAGTCTCTAAATCCCAAGGTTTCTATTCTCTCAAGTTTAGTGGTTGAAATGGCCCTATGGAACCCTCTCTTGAGTGGTCTCCCTTTTACATTAGCCATAGGAACTCTAACTTGTTGGAATGGTTTCTTTTACAAATGGTTTTCAAAATATTTTTCTCAAAAATGGTTTTCAAAGATCCATTCTCTCCATCTTTGCATTAAAAATGGTTTTTCAAAAGTTGTCATCATTGTATTGATTTTTGAAATCCCCACTCTTGTCAAGATAAAGGTTGTAATGGTCCTAAGAAGACCTTCTTCGGAATGATTTTTAAGCACTAACCATATAAACCATATCATTCGCTAGAGTCAAATTTTCATGGAAATAATCTTCAAAAAGGTTGTCTACCCCAAAGTCTTTGCATAACATGATTTGTTTTCCAAAACTTTTTGTAAAAAATGCATAAAACTATCTTTCAAACCATCTTTCAATCCAACCCTAGGTTAACTTGACCCTAGTTATCCAACCCTAGGTCACCTTAACCCTAGGTTAACAAAACCCTAGTTGATTAACCTTAGGTCATCTTAACCCTAGGTTAACCTAACCCAAGTTAGTTAACCTTAGGTCACCCCTAACCTTAGGCCAACCCAACCTAGGTTAGTATACTTCAAGGTTCTAACTTAAGGACCCCTTCTAGATGATTTTTCAATTTTAAACTGTTTTCATAACCCATTTTTTCAAAACCTCTTACTCTCTTGAGATTTCAAAAATCAATTCCATAACCTTTTCAAATACTTCTACATTCTATCTTTAAACTATTTTAAAAAATGTTTTCAAGAAGTCGCAACCCTAAGGTATCCTTACCCCTTTTATGGTTAGGGATTCCAAAGGAGGGTGATATATCAAGAACAACCTCCAAGGTTGTCCATATTAGAATTCCAAAGTTCTAGGTGTTTTCAAAAACCAATTCATTAAAACACTCCAAAAATCCCTTGAGTTGTTCCAAAAACATTTCAAAACACTTCAAAATCCCATTTCAAGAATTTCAAAGTTCTATTTCAAAATACTCCAACATCCGATCTGAAATCAAAACTCTCAAGTTCTCTATTTCCTAAAACCACAAAGCGTCTTCAAACTTTTCAAATACCACAAAGTGTCTTCAAACTTTCCAAAAGCCCTAACGCGCCTATTTTTCCGTCAGGCTCTTGCTCGAACTACGAATGACCTGATTCTCGTCAAATGAGATACGTAGGCAACCTAAACGGTGCAGTCATAACTTCTAATTCAACTCCACTCCCCTTTTCAAAAAATTTCAATCAATCCAAAGTTCTTATTTCAAACTCTTTCGAAACTCCCATGTTTTCAAACCTTTTCTAAAACTTGCATCATGCATCGTTTGTCCATAAATTGATGACTAAATCCTATTTTCAAAATTCTAGAGTGCACATCAAGTGGACAATGGTAATCAGTTATTCTAGTGAGTGAACAAAGGATGGTTAGACATGTAGGTACCAAAAGGGCAGGGTAGGGTGATGATCCTAGGATATCTTCCCTACACGTAACCAACCCCCGGACCATAGATTTCTGTTTTTGAAAGACCAAAATTGAGTTATTTTAAAAAAGGGCTCGAATCTTTCCAAAGGTTGCCAAACAACCTATTTTCTTAAAAACCCTCTCTTGAGGAAATTTTTAAAATCTTTTTCAAAAACCGTAAGTTTAATCTTTAGATTAATACTTAGTTTTAGGGGGCCTAACTCACCAAAATCAAGTTAGGTGGCAACTCCTATTTTTCTAAAAAACCCTTAACCAAATCAATTATCAATTCAAACCTAGTCTCATTTGTCCTTCCAGGAGGATGAGTTCTAATGACAGAGTTCCATGCTTTTGTCTCCAAGCCGAAAGAACCTTGAACCCAAAACCAGAGCGCGACACTTACCTTCCAAGCAGGATTTATAGACTGATAGTGCCTCTACTCCCAATGAATCTAATAGCCCATCCTTAACCAGTCTGAAAATTCGTCTCAGATTAATATAACCTAGGCATAGTTGCCGAAAATATGTTGGGTTAATTTTAGAGCGTTTCTTTCTCTTACATGGTAGTGTATTAATGTTATTCAATTCATTTAGTTGCAGTGTAGGCGAGATATGATTAACAATATAAAAACCATCCACCAATATACTAGAATAGAAAAAACATTTATTTAACTTAATAACAATAGAGGTACTAAAATAAATGGAATATCTATTATTAACCAATCTAGAAACTGAAATCAAATTCCTTCTAATGGAAGTTACATAAAGAGAATCTTTTAATACTAAAATCCTATCTCTACCAAAAAAATACTAATATCTCCTACTGCAACTACTGATACTCTTGTACTGTCTCCCAAAAAGATGTAAATCACTCCATCACTAAGCTGGCAAGTTTGATGAAACCCCTGCAAAGAATTTCATATATGATTAGTGGCTCCCGTATTTACACACCATGTACCAGTAGATAACACTACTAAACATGTTTTAACTACTAGTGAATGAGATTTACCATTGTTGTTCTGTTTGGCTAGATAAACCAAACATTACAACTTCCAGTGCCCCAACTACTTACAGACAAAACACTTGCCCTTGGGTTTTTTCGCTCCTTCTTGAGGCTCATGCGGTGCCTGAGGAACTACTTTATGTTTCTGAACCTTTTTCTACTTCTTCTTACCTTTCGGTATATAAGTAGAACATTTCTCAGCAACAAGAGCAACAACTGGCTTTTTGATGAGGCTCTTAGCTGCTTGAAGCTCCTTAAGAAGCTTTGCCATTGAATAAAAGAACTTATTCATATTGTAGTTCATGTAGAACTGCTTAAAGGAATAAGGCAACGACTGGAGAATGATATCAACCTTTGTTTCCCCATCAATTTCAGCTCCAAGGATCTCTAGCTCATTCAGAAGATTCATCATCTTCAGAACATGATCCCTTACTTGGGTCCTTTCAACCATAGTCATGTTCATTAGGTCTCTCATGGAAACTAACCTAGTAGCACGATTCTGATCCATAAACATGTCTT
>CM065392.1:1980000-2157500 GCA_033060915.1 Euryodendron excelsum | reverse complement strand
TAAGTTTGCTCAAGGGAATATCATCAATCCCTATACCGGGATACGGATTCCATCAATAATTAATATTCACCATACACGTAATGTTATTGTCCAACTCATTGAGTTTATTGACCTACAAAGAATCTCACTTTTCTGTGAATCAAAACAATAAACACTACATGCACGTGTCTATTTATTATATTAAGATTAAAAGCATAAGCACTTATAATAATCATGAGGTATTAATTGTTTTATATAGTCAGTATAAAAACAATTATCTCAACATGGTCATGTTCAATACACACAAAGTGCACTAGTGCAAGGAGTTGGAACTATACCGTTCTCTATAGTCAAAGCAGACCTATTAAAATCTTGTGCTACATTCCTACTGATGTTATGTCAAGTTCCATCTAACACTGTGAACAATAAACTTATATTCCATAAGAACCAATGATCTGATCTTCCGTGTGTAAGTTGTATTCTACATATCAAATCATCTACTACATAGAATAAAAGGCACACTTGCATAAACATTAAATAAATATCACAATGCAAACATTGCTTATACAGATTATCATTAAAACGAAATAACTAATTTATTAATAAAAATACTAAAGCCATTAAACAAAGTATATCTTTTAGTATAAATCTCTAACACTATGGACTTGGTTTGTTTGACTTGAAGCATTACAGTTTCTTTTGTTGGTACTATTGCTAATACTATTGGATGATATGGGGTTGTGTTCCTTATTTTTGGCTATGGGGTTGTGTTCTTTCTTCTTATTTTATTTTATTTTTTGTTGCTATGGGGTTGTTAAACAGTTTTTGGTGTTATGGAGCTATTAAATATCTTTTATTTATATGGGGCTGTGGTACCGTTTTTGCAAAGCTACATCTTACGTTGCACGCATGATTTGTCTAACATTTCTTTCTGATGAGTTTGCATGTGATGCCATGTCTGTAAATGTCGTTAAAGTTTCGGGCTTGATAATTGAGAGAGAGAGAGAGTATTGGAAGTGTTGAGAGGGAGTGAGAGATAGGAGAGAAACAGAGAATGAGATACAAGAGAAAGAAAGATAGTGGAAGCTTTACAAATTCAACTTATGACCCTTGGAGATCCAACATTTAGTTTAGATTTTTCTGATTTATTTTATTGCAATTGGAGGGTGTTTTGGACATTTACTCAATCAATGTGGTCAACAGACTGAAAATAGTTAATGTTGCTAATGGTAGGGGGTCCAAGTGCACCAAACACAAAACCTTAGGGGTCTACCTGCCTATTTTTTAAAAACAGTAGGTCTTACTGTCGAAAGGCCAAATCTGATTGGGTCTAGGTGAAATTTATCATTTTTTTAAATGTAGTGGCCAATTACAATTTTTTAGGAGGGACAACTTGAAATAAATTTCCAAAGTTGTAGGTAACACTGAATTGCTCCCTTTGAACCCTACATGCCTCTGTCACTAGTTATAGCTTATTAAAGACTTTAATGAATGGCTACTAAATTTTGTAACTGCTCAACTTAAAACTTGTAACGGAAAAATTAAATAATCAAAATAAAGTTTTAGAATTTTCTTAAAAAATAATGTAATTCTAACACTGAACACCCTGTAACGAGAGAGAGAGAGAGAGAGAGAGAGAGAGATTTGTGAGGATGCTATGACACTCTTCCACCGCCATGTCGTTCTGCCACTGTACAAGCTACCAATGGACCATATACCATCCTTTTAACGCATAAGCCAATACCCTTCCGCTGTATGCCCTGCTCTTGCTCTTGCCTTTGCTTTTGATTTTGCTTTGCTTTAAGCTTTCTCACATCCTTGTAGCTCTTTTTATGATAAAAACATACTTACAGCTCTTGATAGGAGTTATTTTGTTCTATATCAGTATTGCTGATAAAAGGAATGTGAATTTCCAAAGTGCAGATACCCAGGCCACCCATGTCATAATTAATTACGAAGTGTTGTCATATATGGTCAATGGTTAATTTCTTCCAGTATACAAAACATTTTACAAAAAAGTTAAAAACAAATGCACAACAACAGTTCAATTGTTTAATTCTAGCACAATTGAAGCCAATTATTGTTCACATTGATTGATCTTGCTCCAATTGTATAATTCCAGCACTAGAGCGGTGTTCTGATTTGGATTTCAAACCGCTTACTCATATATTAATGTAATTATGTAAGTTTGATTTTTGTTTCAGTGGCAAAGATTTAGCTTCAGATAAGATTTCTTTTGCGAATTTTGTCAAGCTCCGTTGGTGATTACTAGAAGCAGAGTGATTGCGGTGTCTGTCTTTGGCGGCAAAGGATACAACTTTGAAAGCAAAGTGGTTTAGAGAATGGAGCTTTTGGTATTCAATACTTGGAGTGAATGAAGGGTTCAGTCACTCCTTATATTCATTATCCCATCACCAAGTTTTGAAAAGATCACACTCCACCAAGGGAATATAATCTCTAGAACTGTAAAACTCATGTTTGCTATGATGAGATCGCCTGCACGCCTTCATAACTTTTCTACGCCAAGTTCCAATTGGAATCTCTAATTAATCTATTTAAAGAACAAAACAATTCAATGGTATACTATGCTCATCCATTTCAGGGATTTATCGTCCAGCTTTTGTCTCTAGCACCTTCAAGAGAGAGAGAGAGAGAGAGAGAGTCAAAGAGATGGAGCTTGAACACTTCAGCCATGATCATCCATTGATCCTCAATGAAGGGCACAAAGGTGATGGTGTGGAAGTTTCGTGTTACGGGTGTGTGGAACCAATCTCAGGCCCTTCCTATGGTTGCACCCGATGCATGTTTTTCTTGCACAAATCTTGTGCAGAACTACCCATGGAAATAACACATCGTTCTCACCCTGAACACACCCTTACTCTTCGCTCTAATCCGCCTGGCGATTATGGAAGTCACACATGTGATGTCTGCGGAGAAAGTTGCAGAAGATTTATTTACCGTTGTTCCCCCTGCGACTTTGATGTCGACTTGAAGTGTGCTTCGATGGTGCAAGGTATTAGGCGGAGGATCGAGCACATAAGTCACAGTCACCAGTTGATCCCCCTCCAAAAGCCAGCCATGTTCTTGTGTGATGCTTGTGGTGAAAGACACGAAGGCACCTCCTACCTATGTGCCACCTGCGGATTCTGGGTCAACCAGAAATGTGCTTCATTACCTAGAACCATTGTACTTACGAAGCACCATCACCCTCTCACCCTCATCTATTCTATTCCGTATGAAGATTACCAATTCAAGCCCACCTGCAAGATCTGTCCCTGGAGAGTGCACAGAAGGAGTTGGGTTTATTATTGTTCCGAATGCATCTATTTTGTCCATTTAAATTGCGCGACATCAAAGCCAAAGCATTTCAAGTTGATCCTAGCAACTCTTTTTTCTTTTATTTTTTACGTGAATGATTTTCTTTGGCTTTTTGATTAATTTCCATCCTTAATTTTGTAGTTTCAGGGATAGAAAAATAGAGACTAAGCTTCCAGATCTTGACCATAATCTGATGGAGCTTAATTCTATTATTCGGGAAAGGCCACACGAAGAACTGCGGTATCCAAGTTGACCCTTTTTTTCGCTTGGGAACTTTTCTTTTCATTTTGTGTCAGTGCTTTCCTTGTGATTTGATTACATTCTGTTTTTCATTTTTGTGTCTTCATGGATTGCAGAGCAGAGATAAAATCTGAAGATCTTAACCCTAATCCGATCAACTTGCCAGTGCCCGATGTATCGGTTGATCTGGTAACCCAATTTATCAAGGACTCGAGACTAGAGGGAAAATATAAGGAAGCGACAGAAATAAGCCATGTTAGCCATGACCACTCATTGTTTTTCTTCGACAAGCAAATTGACGGCGGGTCGTGCTCTGGGAGCAAACTGCCCCTCTTGAATGATGATGAAAACTGCAATGGGTGCTCACAAACCATCTCGGCTCCATTTTACGGTTGCGCTCAATGCAAGTTTTGTTTGCATCAGTGGTGTGCAGAGTTACCAAATGAACTGCGACACCCATGTCACCCAGAGCACCCACTTCGCTTGATCACACAGCAGTCCACAAACTTTCATCTATACGAATGTCCATGCTGCAGATTATTCAGCAATACGTTTATTTTCGGCTGTCCTGATTGCAAATTCTACATAGACAGTAAGTGTGCTTCGCTACCGCGCATTATAAGGCATGAAGCTCATAAGCACACTCTCACTCTAAGGCAAACAGGGTCAACCAAATGCATGGCATGTAATAATAATGTTCCTCGGATTGCGTTTGTATGTGACCCTTGCAATCTCAACTTATGCGTTTGGTGTGCTCTTTTGCCGCGTACGGTTAGTCATAGATATGACGAACACCCCTTCACCCTAACCTATTCGCCTATCAAGAATCAGCCGGATGAGTATTACTGTGAAATTTGCGAGGAAGAGATTAACTCCAAGTACTGGTTCTATCACTGTATCAACTGCGACCAATCTCTTCATGTCAAATGCATACGTCCAAATGATGAGATATCAAATATCAAGCTTGGGGTCAGTGTTAACATTGACAAATATCACCCGCACCCTCTCAATTTTGTCCGAAGCCCCAAGGACAAGGACAACTCCCAATGTGGCATATGTGGTCAACATTTCGTAGGTGGACTTTTTGCCCTTGAATGTGTGCCTTGTAATTTTTGGATGCATGGCGGCCGGTGTCCAAAACCCCGCTCCGAGCCCCGCTCCGATGAAGATGGTTGGTGCAGTATTTTGTGAAGTAAAATTTTAATTGGTCAATATCTCATTTTCTAATTGTAGTATAATGTAGAGGAACGTTACTTGTATTTGATTTATGCGTATAAAAATAGATGTTGTTGCTGTTTCTTAACAAGAATTGCCATAAATAAAAACTATGTTATTGCCTCACATTTCATTATTCTGGAACAAAATAATTTATTATTGTCCAAATTTTCCTTCAAAAGATTTAAATAGGCTTTGTGAGATCATAATAAGATTTGTTTAAAAATTAAAAAAAAGGATTTTATCCTTTCAGCTCCAAGCAAGAAATGACTTGACGCAATACAAAATTAGAATCTAACATACATACACATAATGAAGCAGACATTTTTTTTTCCTCAATTCACAGTATTCTAAAGCAAAGGATGCTCCAAATTCTAAGAAAGAATTTCTACAAGCAATAGGACATCAAAAGGACTCGCGCTTAGGGAAAAAAGTTGGTGGAGCAATCATGCATTTAAGGGTCGTCAATGGGCCAAAATTATGAGACCCAAGCCTTGCCCACGGGCCTATGGGATGGGCCCGAACCCAGGCTTGGGCTATTAAGTAATTTTTAAATTTTTTATACTAATATTTTTATTAATTTTTGTACTAAATTTAAGCATGGCACTATGGCAGTCTTGCCTTCAATGCCTTGACAGACTTGAGCATTCTCTTCTCCCATTAGAGTTGGTGGCATGAGTAATGAGAAACCGTGTGTGAGGTGACTTGAAGAAACACACCATCTTTTCATCGTCATCCCTTTGATTTTTTCTTACCTCATATTTTTTTGGGTTTGAATCATTTGATTCTTGAATTTTTTTGCTTTTTTTTTTCTTATCACTCAATTCTTTGGAAGAAAGTTCTCTCTCTCTTAGTACTCAGTAGTACTTTTTCATCAGAAAAAACAAAAGCTTTGGGAGACAAAATAAAGCCATCCATGATTGGACTTTTTGGGCGGGTCATGCGCCGGGCTTTCGGGCAGCCCATGGGCTACAAAATCAAGCCCAAGCCTGCCCTAACTATCCTGGGCTTGGGTCGAGCTTGGGGCCCCAGGGCCAAGGCCCGATGGGCCTAGCCGAGCCTCGACCAACCCATGGGCTTTGGGCTTTTTGATGAGCCTTACATGCATTTGAAAATACTCCATTCATTCTCGCAATGAAAAGACATCTTTCTCCTCCATTCATAGTATTTCAAAGTAAAGGATGCTCCAAATTTAAGGAAAGAATTTCTACAAGCAATGGGACTATCTTATGGAAAAAAGCAAGTGTAGCAAGAATTTGATAATTTGCCATTCACGCAATGAAACGGACATCTTTTCAGGGGTGAAACTAGGATTTCATTTTGGGTGCCAAAACTTCAACTCTATTTTTTTTTTTTTTCAAGCAAAAAATGTATATATACATATAAAGCGCCAAAAGTGACGCATCCAATGAACAAAAAAGAATACGAGTCAAAAGAGCTCAACTCGGGAAATTGAATTCATCTCTAAATTAACTAGACAAAAAGAAAATTCAAAAAAAGTTTCTTTACAATAGAAAAAGAGAACTTGCAGTAGACAACTTTATTTTCTTGTAAATTAGTAAGTCAATATCTTCAAAAGTGAGAAGTCGACGTTCTATTAAAGTGGAACTCGATGTTCTTTCAAATTTCAAAAGTCATCTATGATTGATTTTATGCTAAATTTCATAGCAATTTCCTTTTCAATAAAAAAATCAAAGAGACTGTGAGAAAATTATTCTCTATTTTGTTGCAAAACAGAGTTTGGACAATCTTCATAGCTGAAAATGATCGTTTTGTAGTTGCAATAGAAACTGGAAGAGTAAGCACAAACACGATCACTCTGTAAACAAGTTGATAGGTTGTTGATCTTCTAGTATTTACCAACCATCGACACAATTCAGAAATAATTAATAATTTTTTGAACTCGGGATGTTGAACAACATTATGCTCATAATGGTGAAGTTCCATCTTCAACTACATTTCTAATGACATGTGAAATCTTGCGGATAAAACTTGTCTATCATTTGGCAAACATCATCAATCCTAAAGGATTAACATTCTTGTCGAGGATCCAAAGATGAGCTTAGAATAAACAACTCCACAACATGGTCACTAAAACAACCACTTAGTTCTTGTAATTGAGAATCAATTGCAGCATAAAAATATCCGCTTGATAATGATGCTTAATTGTACTCATTTTGTTGATGACGATCTCGACCTCGTCTTGCAACATAACAAGCATTCATATCTAGGACATATATATTGTCTGCCTCACAAAATGATTTCACCTCAATGATTAAAGCATCCCAACCATCATCTCTCATTTTTTGGATAAGTACTTTAGTGGATGAAACAAGATGCATAGCATTTAAAATATCTTGAGATTGGCATTGCAAAGCTTGACAAAGTAAATCAATGATCTCTGTAATCGTTTTCATGAGATGCAAGATGAAGACAAATTCAGATGAAGTCACTGCCTTATAAACTGATGGTTGATGCAGCATCTTCTCGTTGGCAAAGAGTAGTTCCATCCTCAATGATGTTGATTAGTACTTCACATATTGCACTAAACATCTAACCTTGGAGATGTTTATGTATTATAAAAATGAAGTTGAGAACCATCTTAGCAAAAAGATAAAGGTGCTAAGAACTGATAAGTGTGATAAATATAAAGCACCATTTGCTTAGTTATGTTCAAAGCATCATATTATTCACCAAACTACAACAACATATTCACCTCAGCAGAATGGTTTTACTAAACTAAGAATCGTATCTAAAAGCAATGATGAATGTTATGTTAATAAGCTCTAGTTTACCCTAGAATTTATGGGGGAAATCTTTACTTTTCGGCAAATTATGTTCTCAACAAGATGCCCCCTAAGAAACTGGATAAAACACCTTATAAATTATGGAAAGGTCGAGCACCTAGCTATAAATTCTTGAAAGTGTGGGCGTATTTAGCAAAGGTAGCAGCTCATATTCCTAAAAGGATAAAAATAGGACCTAAGACTATTGAGTATATATTCATTGGCTAACCAAACAACAATAGTGCATTTCAATTTCTTATTCATAAATCAGAGAATCCTGATGTTCATGTTAATACTATAATTGAGGCATCATTTTTTGAAGATGCAAACATGCACAGAAGTCAAGTTCTCTTAAGAGAACTCATGACAGTGTAACTAGCAATACCCATGACCAAAAGTCTATGGAAGAAGGAAATGGGGATGAACCTATATAAAGTAAAAGGGTGAGGACGTCAATGTCCTTCGGTCTTGATTGTTTAACATTTTTGTTAGAAAAAAAAGCCTCAAAGCTTCAAAGAAACTATGTTTACTCCGAAAGCATCATTTTGGAAAGAAGCTATAAATAGTGAAATTGAATCTATTCTACAAAATCATATGTGGGAGCTGGTAGATCTTCCACCTGGTAATAAACCATTGGGTTATAAATAGATTTTCAAGAGGAAGATGAAAACTGATGGATCAATTGATAAATACAAAACTAGACTTGTTGTCAAAGGATATAGGCAAATAGAGGGAGTTGATTACTTTGATACATATTCACCAGTTAAAAGAATAACATCCATTTGTATGATAATAGCCTTTGCTACACTGTGCAATCGTGAAATACACCAAATAGATGTTAAAACTGCATTGTTGAATGGTGAATTGCATGAAGAAATTTATATGAAACAATCGGAAGGGTTTATTGTTCCTGGAAAAGAGAATAAGGCATGCGAGGTTGTAAAGTCCCTTTAAGGATTAAAGAAAGCACTTAAGCAATGGTATGAGAAATTTGACAATGTAATGATGCCAAATAGATTTCATATTAATGAATGTGATAAGTGTGTCTATGTGAGAAACACTTCTAATAGATACATCATTGTTTATCTTGATATAGATGATATGATCATAATAAGTAGCGATAATGATATCATTAAAGTTACTAAAAAGATGTTGGCTAGCAAGTTTGATATGGAAGATTTAGGTGTGGCAAATGTTATGCTTGGCGTCAAGACTACAAAAACATCTGAGGGATATGCCTTATCGTAATCACATTATATTGAAAAAGTACTTGACAAGTTTGACAAGTCCAAGAATAGTACAACAAGAACACTTGTAGGCGTGAATCTTGATCTTACAAAGAATACTAGAAATTGCATATCTTAATTGCAGTATTCATGGATAATAGGCAGTTTAATATACATCATGAACTATACTCGTCCATATATTGCATACTTAGTGAGTAAACTAAGTAGATATACAAGTAACCCAGGATTAGATCACTAGAAGGCAATAGTTAGGGCTTTTAGATATCTAAGATTCACCTTGAAATATGGGTTGCATTACAAGAGATATCTAATTGTACTTGAAGGGTACTGTGACGCAAATTGGATATCCGACACTAAAGACTCTAAATCCACTAGTGGATATTTCTTTACACTAGGGGGTGCAGCTATATCTTGAAAATTCTCTAAACAAACATGTATTGCCAGATCTATGATGAAATATGAGTTCATTGATTTCGATAAAGCTGAAGAAGAGTAGAGTGGTTTTGTAACTTCTTAAAGGATATTCTTGTGTGGGCAAAACCCGTGTCTGCTATTTGCATTCATTATGATAGTATTTCAGCAATAGGAAGGGCACAGAATAATATGTATAATGGCAAGTCGTGACACATAAGTCGCAGACACAATACCGTGAGGCAGTTGCTATCGAATGGTATAATATCTATGACTATGTGAAGTCAAAGAATAAAATCGTGGATCCACTTACCAAAGGCTTGACGAGAGATCAAGTATTTTGTTCATCGAGGGGAATGAGCTTAAAACCGATGCATTAAGAGTCTCCGTAATGGCAACCCAACCTAGCTGACTAGAGATCTCAAGATCTAGATTCAAAGCAACAACTGAATTATGAGTTACTCAACCAAAATCACTAAGGATGTAATTCCTACTACCCATTTCTATGATGAAATAGTGATAACCTATAGCGTGTATAAGGATATCCTGTGGTTTTAATGAATCTTATATCTTAGACATCCAAGTGGAGTATGGCAGGATACTCTTAATAAAAAAAAATGACCTATATGAGTGTGAAGGGGTCATTTCTATAAAAATGGTACAAAGGCGACATTCTCTAGAGCACTCACGAATCACCAGAAATGTTCAGAGTCAAAATGAACACAATGATAAGAACCGACTGCGTTTGAAAAGAAACTATGTGAGTATCATTGTCTTAGTGTATACAAATGGTTGAGCAATTCAAGACATCGTGTTCACTAATTAGCTAATACATCCGATGGTATTTCACTAGAAAAGTTTAAATCCAAAATCTACCTCACCAGAAGCGACAACTTTCCACTGTACTCTTGTTTGTGTCAGCATTTGCATCTTACATTTTTCAACCACTTTTCATTCATGTGGGGGATTGTTGAAAAAAAATAATAAACTACCGTTATTTTTATTTAATTTTGAATGAAAAGGTGTCTTCTTTTGAATAGTGACCGTTAGGAGCAGACACCTTATTCCATATCTATATATATATATATATATCCCTCTAGAGTTTTGCAAAAGAAAGGAATTTTTTAATTCATTCATTAAAGAGTTTTGTCACAGTTTCTTGGATCACAAGACACATAGATTGGAGTGCACCATCTGTGTGTGGAGAGATCATTGTATCTTGGGAGGTAGATGCCCATTTGACCTTTGCACCTCCGTGAGACGCAATTTGTCCTAAGGACATAGAGTCCAACTCTAGCCACGATCAAAATAGTCTTTCTTCTTCTTTGGTATTCTCAAATTGGTCAATATCTAATTATTCTTATAATTTCCTTTATGTTATATGTTTATATTGATATAGTTTTATATTCAATGTGACTCGGTTGTGGATTTACTACAACGGTGTTCTTTTTGTTTTTTTGATTCCGATTATGTTTACAATGACATAAGTATACACAAATTTAGAGACCTTTCTATATATTAGGACAACAACCTCAAGCGAAGAACATCCAACTAAACTTATGTATCATCTTGGCATCTCTTAGCACATGCTTAATTGAATAGACATTAAGATCAATAAAAATGCTTGTGATAGACTCTCCAACAACCCAAAATACAAGAAATTGAAAGGTTCAAGAAATTAGCCAATTACATAATCTTACATCATTTACATGAAAGATCAATTAAAGTAATAATACAAAAGTTTTGTTAACGGAATTTGCCAAGACAATATAGGTCCTAACACAGGAAATGAAACAGACTTCTTTTCCTCCATTCATAGTATTCCAATGCAAAGTATACTTCATATTTTAAAAAAGAATTTTTTCACACAACGCTACTCGTAAAAACGACTCTCCTTTAGGGAAAAAGGCAGATGTAGCAAGCATTTGATAATTCGCCATTCATTCACACAAATGAAACATACTTCTTTCCTCTCCATTCATAATATTTCAAAGAAAGAGATGTGTTGGGATTTAACCCCACACACAAAAATCTATGAAAGCATACCCACAACCACACACACACACTAAAGAGAAAATAACACAAAGAATTAAGGTGGTTCGGTAGAACAACAATCTACCTACATCCACAAGCGAGAGAACAATCCACTTTCAATAGAGATTACAGATCTGAGACAATCACAAAATACCCAACTGACACTGATACCTGAGTCACAACTACTCAAAGGTATTCAAGCCCTGAAGCCATCTACTTGTTCGCTCCTCTCAGTGTCCCAAGCCCCATAGCTATGCACACTTGCTACTCCGCTCTTCTGTGTTCATTAGTCTCTCCCTCTTATTTCTCTACAAGCCTCTATTGAACTCTATCAGCATCTCTTAAGCAAAGGCCCTCTCTCTTTGGGCACACAAAGCCAACCCTAGAATTCTCATGACTCCCCATTTATAGGCAACCCTAGAAATCCTAGTCCCCACAAAATTAGGAATATATGTCCCTATTATAGGAAACTACCAAAAAAAAAAAAAAAACTAGAGTTTTTATATAATTAGAAACCCACATATACAATATAATTGTATGGACCCCACAAAATCAAGACACACTCCCAACAATTTCCACCTTGGTTTGAATCTGCAAACCACGCTGTAGATAACCACTGTCGATGTCGATGTCGATGTCGATGTCGATGTCGATCGTGCCTCTCGTCAAACATGCCACACTCAATCTAGTATAACCCGCACCTCCATCCTAAGATGCCTGCACCTCCAAACGAAGATGCCTTGAAAAGTCAACCTCTTTGTCAACTGTTCTAACTCTATCTCTCATGTATGTGCACAACCATAAAGATCACCACCACAAACAAACCTAGAGCCTCTTTGTGAACATCCAGCAACTGTTTCTCCTAATTCCAATCAGAGCATCCCGTACATCGTTTGCTCACGCACCTGTACGTCTCATTTGAGTACTCTTGAGCCTATTGCGTATGCGTCTCCCAACTGTTCAGAATCATGCACACCATTCAACAGAACATCCGCACTCCCTGTATGACATCTGCATACCTACTGCGCATGTGATGTATGCCTCTCTACAATTGTTGTTCATCCATGTGCACCAACCAATACGCTACCCGCGTATGTCATCCACGTGTACTACTTGTCTCATGTCTGACAATAGCTCCACCTATCAAAACATTCTCCACAAGCCTGTATAGGTTGCCAATCATTTGTCTAATCAGGATTATGCCTCTGATTAACTCCACTTCAACTCAAGCCCTAGTCTCATAAGATTATAATTGGTCTTCCACCATTGATTGAACCAAATTACTCCCGATCACCCTTGATCTTCCCTTGTGATCAATCTCAGTTGCTCTTGATCAGCCTAATCTCCATAACTGTCCAATCTTATCAAGTTGTGCAAAATCTAAAAAAATGCTACACCCACCGAGGAATCCACAACACTTGAAAACCCCTAAAAACTCTCCCTCTATGAATTTCAAATAACCTACATCAAACTATGTTGTTCTTGAAATTTTTCGTTGAACTAGCCAATCACAACCCATGATTCCATGAGCCATACCACACGTGATCATAATCAAGACTATGTAGATCTCACCGTCTTTTCTTTTCATCTTCTCACCGCATAAGAAAAAAGACAAAAGATGTTACATGTCTTGCCTTGTGATTCGTCAAGCCCAAAATCTGTGATGGTCCGTCTATTTGGCTGCTATAAGTTCTGTCTCCTGTGTTTTCAATCAGTGGCTACCTTCCCTGGATTTTTCTCCTTTTTTTTTCAATTCTCTTCTTTCTTAGTATATGTCACAAATTTTTATTTATACAACGAAATCAAAAATTTTCACCAGGGTTCTGATACCACTTTATTGGGATTTAAACTACAAACGCAAACATCTACAGAAGCATACCTACGACCACACGCACACATTAAAAAGAAAACAACACAAAGAATTAAGGCAGTTCGATAGAACAATAATCTACCTACGTCCACAGGCGAAAGACCAATCCACTATCAACATATTACAAGTTTGAGGCAATGACAAAATACCCAACTGACACTAATACCTAAGTCACAACTGCTCAAAGATATTTAAGCCCTAAAGGCATCTGCTTCTCCACTCTTCTCAGTGTCCTGAGTGTTGGGAATTTATACTAAAAAACATGCTTTGTGTAATGACTTTAGTATTTATTAGAAAATTAGTTATTCCATTTTGATGAGAATATATGTGAGCAATGTTTGCATTACGTTATTTATTTAATGATTATGCAGATGTGTCTCTTATATTCTGTATAGTAGATGATTTGGTGTGCAGAGTACGGCTTACACACAGAAGATCAGATCATCGGTTCTTATGGAATATAAGCTTATCAATCACAGTCTTAGATGAAAATGGACACACCATCAGTAGGACTGTAGTACAAGTTTTTAATAGGTCTGTCTTAACTATGGAGAACGGTATTGTTCCAACTCCTTGCACTAGTACACTTTATGTGTATTGAATAGAATCGCGTTGAAGTAATTATTTTTATACTGACTATATAAAATAATTAATAACCTCACGATTATTATGAGTGCTTATGCTCTTAATCCTAATATAATAAATAGACACGTGGATGTAGTATTTATTGTTTTGATTCGCAGAAGAGTGAGATTCTTTGTGGATCAATAAACTCAGTGAGTTGGATAATAACATTACGTGTATGTTGAATATTAATTATTGATGGAATCCATGTTCCGGTATAGGGATTGATGATACTCCCTTGCATAAGCTTATAAGTTTTGATTATGTCAAACCCTGCAGGTGTATTATGAATCTGACATATCAAATAAGTTAAGTAGAAGATCTCAAGGAATTAAATAAGTCTATTAAATTTAATTGTCAGTAATTTAATTTAATAGATGGGTATCTGTAATCTTAATGTGGGGAGATAAATAAACATTTAATAATATAGAGCTCGAAATATAATTCCTAGTATAACGGGGAGTGCAATTATAATTCATTAGTAGTATAAATTATAATTTACGTAAATAAGAATTAATCCCGGTTGGATTAGGAATCCTTATTTGTGTAGGAAGCCCTAGTTATACTAATCCTATGGTTCATGTTGTAACCTTTATATATACGCGCTCTAAGAGCTGCTAGGGTTACACTTTACTCATAATTGAGAGATACACATTTTGTGAGGAAGAGAAACCCTAGCAGCGGCGAGCCCACTCTCTGTAGAGCAAGGCATGTACGAGGAATACAACAGAAGTTCGAAGGTTGAGTTCGAACAGTTGTTTCGTGCTTATTGTTGATATTTGTTATTCGGGATCAGACCAAAGAGATCTCGAAGGTATGATTCTAATCACGTAGATTAGGCTATGCTAATCAGATCAAAATTTTTGGTAGTATGCATATACACTACAGCTAGGTCGTGAAAATTTTTGCAGTCCCCAACAACTGGTATCAGATTTTTGGTTGATACTGTATACGTATAATACCTACCATGTTCTCCGAAAATCAGTTCCATGCATGCTTAGGGTAGAATGTGGATTTGTGCTAACCTCTGTTTTGTAGCATTCTGCCTGGTTATTATGGTCACATGAATGTATGTTATATAATTGTGGTTTTTACATGATTCTTAGATTGTGAACTCCGATTTAAAGAGGCATAGAATCAGATATAATAATTATTTTTTGAAGTATGAGAACTCCATTGTTTTGGGGATTTTGATTTCCTATACTTTGGAACTCCACTATTTTTGGAGATTTTTATCCCTTGTATTCTGTAACTCCACTGTTATGGACGATATGATCTACTATAATCGACGAAGATGGAGGAATAGTAACGGCGCAAAAACAAAAAAAACCCTAAAGACGTGAGGAACAGTCCTAAGAACATGATGTGGTATTTCGTTTAGGATATGATCCATGCAACCTGACCGGCCAAGTCGATCCTCGTCATCGGGGGCAACCCGTCACTGGGGGCGCTGCCCCCGAACTCTCGTAAGTCTACGAAGTGGCAAACAAGGATTCTTGGTGATATCATGATGCAGTCAGACTCCACATCACTTTGGAGTGATTTCTTGACCATAATGGTCAGGATCTTGATTATATCTTGCTTATCTTGTTTGTCTATGATTATTATCTTTTATGTTCTTGTTGTTATGTTATTAGCATGAGAGAACATGGATAATAAATAAATGACCTTTAAGTTGTGTTTTAATTATATAAATTTAAATTTTTAATTTTGGTTTATATGTATTCAACTAGAGAGTAAAATTAATTCCCATGCTTTAATTTAAATATTTTTTTTCTAAATTAATGGAATTTAAAATTTTATTTGTTGCACATATATGAGTCACTAATATTGAAATATTATATTTATTAAATAATTAAACACATGACATCTCTCATGTATTAAATATCTAAGTGGGTGAGAGAATTTATTACGGATAAATCCCATGGTCTCCATCAGTAGTTTATAAGTGAAGTAATTTATTCTATGTGTTGGTTTTAGTACCATCCTCCCCATCGGATGGAATAAGTTACGGACTCACTAAATATAAACATTAGTAGTTGTTAGTATTGGGTTAACTCTCCATTTGAGCAACTTACTACTAAACAATAGATCTAGAGTTTAATGATGGTATACACTTAGCTGTAAATAATAGTATCCTCATCATCTGAGTCACTGCTATTATTTATAGGACCAAAGCTAAATCAGCTATTTAATTTTACTTGGCATAGTCACTTGCCTAGATAATAAAGTTAATAGGTATTCAACTGTTTAGATAAATGTTAAATAGTAGATGACCTCCCATCGAGGCATATTATTTACGGTATACTAGGCTGCTGGTGGATTCTTTTAAAATATTGGTAGAGGGAACCATATTTTAATGATTGAATTCTAAGTTTGTTATTACTTATCATATTTTGTTATAATATGTGATTCTCAAGATTAAAATGGCTTTCAATCCACTTGCTGTTATTCTCAAAGAAAACAAATTGATTGGACCAAATTATATTGATTGGAAAAGGAATTTGGATATTGTGCTAATTGCTGAAGAATACAAGTTTGTGCTCACTGAGATTTGTCCACCGGAACCTGGTGAGGCGGCAACCGATGAGGAAACCCAAGCTTACCAGAAATGGCAAAAGGCTGATGAGATGTCGCGGTGTTACATTTTGACATCTATATCGAATGTTCTGCAACATCAGCATCAAGTTATGCCCACTGCCTATGATATGATGAAGAGCCTCAAAGACATGTTTGGGGATTAGAATCGTGTTGTTAGGCTAGTTACCATGAGAGACCTAATGAACACAACTATGGTTAAAGGGACCCCAGTAAGGGAACATGTTCTGAAGATGATGAGTCTTCTAAATGAACTAGAGATCCTTAGAGCTAAAATTGATGGGGAAACCCAAGTTGATATCATTCTTCAGTCATTGTCTGATTCCTTTAAGCAGTTCTGCCTGAACTACAACATGAATAAGTTATCTTATTAAATGGCGGAGCTTCTTAAAGAGCTTCAGCTGAGGGTCTCGTTAAAAACCCAGTTGTTGCTCTTGTTACTGAGAAAGGTTCTACTTCTAAATCGAAAGGCAAGAAGAAGCAGAAAAAGGGTTAAAAATATAAAGTAGCTCCTCAAGCACCGCATGGGTCTCAAGGAGGAGTGAAAAAACCCAAGGGCAAGTGTTTTGTCTACAAGCAGTTGAGGCACTGAAAGTTGCAATGTCCAGTTTATCTAGCCAAACAGAACAACAAGGTAAATCTCATTCACTGGTAGTTGAAACATGTTTAGCAGTGTTATCTACTGGTACATGGTGTGTAGATATGGAAGCCACTAATCATATATGCAATTCTTTGCAAGGGTTTCACCAAACCCGCCAGCTAAGTGATGGAGAGATTTAAATCTTTTTGGGAGACGACACGAGAGTGTCAGCAGTTCCAGTAGGAGATATTAGTATTTCTTTTGGTAGAGATAGGATTTGAGTATTAAAAGACTCTCTTTATGTACCGTCCATTAGAAGAAATTTGATTTCAGTTTCTAAATTGGTTGACAATGGATATTCCATTTATTTTAGTAACCCTGTGGTTATTAGGTTAAATAAACATTTTATCTGTTCTGGTACATTGGCAGATGGTCTTTATATTATTAATCATATCTCTTCTACACTACAACTAAATGAATTGAATAACACTAATACACTACCCTGTAAGAGAAAGCAACATTCTGAAATTAACCAAACCCATCTTTGGCACCTATGCCTATGTCATATTAATCTAAGACGAATTTCTATACTGGTTAAGGAGATGGACCATTAGGTTCATTGAAAGTGGAGGCACTGCCAGTCTGTGAATCTTGCTTGGAAGGTAAAATGAGTAAGCAGCCCTTTGCAACCAAAGGTAATAGGTCAAAGGAGATATTAGAATTGGTTCACTAGTATTTGTGTAGCCCCATGAATATCTAGGCTAAAGGTGGCTTTGAGTATTTCATCACTTTCATTGATGATTACTCAATGTATGGGTATATTTATTTGATGCGTCGTAAGTCTAAAAGTTTTGAGAAATTCAGATTATTTAAGGCCGAAACGGAAAAGCATCATGATAAATGTATCAAGGCACTACGATCTGATCGTGGTGGCAAGTACCTATTGGGAGAATTTTGGATTACTTATCAGATAAGGGAATTGAGTCTCAGTTGTCTACACCAAGTATGTCACAACAGAATGGTGTAGCAGAGAGAAGGAACAGAACTCATATGGATATGGTCAGATCTATGATGAGTTATTCAGACTTGCCTAATTCGTTTTAGGGCCATGCACTTGAAACAGTAGCATACATTCTAAACTTGGTACCATCTAAGTCAGTACCTATTACTCCCACAGAATTGTAGAATGGGCGCAAGCCTAGTCTATGACACGTTTGGATATGGGGGAGTCCAGCACACGTGCTGAAAGGAAAAGCAAATAAGTTGGAATCAAGAACAGATGTCTGTTTCTTTGTTGGGTATCCTAGATGATAAGAACTCACATTCCTTGCTTAATGCTTAGGTTTGAGTCTCTATAACCATTCGATTTGGCTAAACTCTGCACCTAGGACTGGTAACGGGGGACTCCTATCCCATCCTTGCCTCATCTCGTTTAACCCCTCCCCACACTCGCCTCGACTTTTTTTATGTTAGTTATTTTTTCAAACACATCATAGACAAAGTAAGCGGTAAAATCACAAAAATAAAGAAAAAATCACAATAATTATATTTTAATAAAATACATACATATAAAAAATAGATATATATGTGTAAACGAAGCGGGTTTGGGTGCGTGCGAGTATTGCACATTGTCCCAAACCTACCTCGCTTTGATTAGTATCACCCTATACCTATCCCAATAAGGGGGAATGCGGGAACCCATGATGTTAGGTTATTTTGTCATCCATATTAGCGCCCTATGCATATGATAGGACTTGAATTTCAAAACCGACATAGATGCAGTGAGGTCTCCGACAAGTAGGTATGTGATGTTAAGAGCAATGCTGCCAGTACCTGAGAAATGGATGAAGTAGTTTATTTGCATTTTTATTTTGCTTCCTTGGTACCCAAAAAAAACGTTTTACGTGTCGCTTGTATTTATTAATGTGGGCTTACCACTTTGTGTTCAATAGTTAAAGAAAATGAGGTATACGTATTGTGTATTACATTTTAATACTAATTACTTTGGATGTGGAAAAATGCATATACGATAGGTTCAGTTACTTTGGATGCGGTCTTTTTTGTGAGCTTTTAAATTTTGCTTTTTTCACTAGCTGTACGACTAAAAGTTTGTGAGAAAACTAAAAGTTAGCCGAAAGATCGTGAAAACCCCATATATCCAAGGGATTAGTTAGGTTGCTACCATTGTCATTTCGTTAACACTACTAGCTACCTCCTACTAAAATGATATTTAAATAAAGGCCATGGTTAGCATACGTTGTCATTTCTTCTCTCTCTCTCTCTCTCTCGTTAGCATTTCGGTTGCCTCCTCCTTAATAATTACGTTGTTGCTTTTGGTGGATGAAATTAACAGGTGAAGAAGGGGATAGATGATCGTCCGATACCTCAACATGTGCATGGTTTTTACAATGATTTGGGTGTGCGGGACTTGACAGTACAAACTGACTATGCCTGAGCCATCTCTCTCTCTCTCTCTCTCTCTCTCTTGGATTTCTGTAAGTGAAAACAGCTTTATGATTAAGTGTTTCATCTGCATTTGTTATCAGATGCCCATTCAAAGAATTGTATTACAAGTAGAGGGGGATTCTAAATGTGTTCACCATTTGAATGAAAAAATAGCTCTGTAGAATTAATTAATACTATAACGGAATTTTTTAGTAAAATCTCAGGTTCTTAATGTTGTTTATTGGGCTCTTTTTTTTTCGGTTGCCGCAATTTTTACTTATCTATATATGTATATATACATATGTTGTCTGCAACTGAGCACTTGGTTTTACTTAGTGATCTTGTGCTTTCACAGCACCATAATTTCATAAGGTATTTGTCACGAAGGTTTCCAATTGTACTGGCTTCGGCTACAAAATCTTGCTTCTATTGACTTGAATTCCTTGGAAAACTTTTGCACAGCTACCATTTAGTCCTAACAATCCTTTGTAGACAGTCCCATATCATCCTTTTCCAAGCTTATTCTTAGAGTTGGCACGTTTAAGTCCTTCCAGCTGGGATTTCTTTGGGGCAGTCACTGAACTCTGAATCTGTTGCTCACATTTCAATCCTCATCTTGAGTTATCGGGTTTTTGGTTTTGGCTCCTGTTTCATTTGTCCTGAATACAAGCTGAAGTTTTTGATTCAGCATCATATTGTATAGTTGCAGTAATATCAATGCCACTTGAAAGAATATTAGCGCCACGGCCATTTAAAGAAACTTGCTTGGTGGACCGTGGAGCAACTGCTTTTTCCATCAACAGCAACATACTTATACCTTCTGATCGAGGAACTCCTCTGGGTCGAATTCAACAGCAGCTATGTTGCTGAGAGAGGACCCATTTGTAATACCAAGCTGTTGTCCTTGGCTGTTCTATGGGACAGAACCACTTCCTTTTTGTTAGAAATGAGATGAGTTGGGTTGAATAGCAGAGTGTTCATGCTTGGTTTGATAACTTAACGAAGTTTCGAATCTCTTCGAATTTGGCTTAGTTAACTTTCTAGTTGGTCTCCATTAACTTAATTTTTTATACCGTAGAATACATGTAAGCCTATTGAGCGGAATCTAGAAAATTCATGAGTTTCAAAATATGTTTAAGGGTGGGTTGTTTACATAACGAGTCAATCTTGAAGTACCTTTTAGCGAACCAAATACAAGTCGAACTCAAGTAGTTTGGTGTTATTTAACAGTAACAACCATAAGCAGTCACCACCAGGACTGGTATGGGGGAGTGGTATTTGTAACAAAAGTGGAATTAGGACAGGTATGGGGGAGTGGTATTTGGAACATCTACATATAAATTTTAGAAATGCAGCATCTATATATATACATGGAATATCATCTACCGCTGAGTATTGTAATTGGTGTAACTTGGCCTCCTGCAAGAGAGTAATCCGAAGCTTCATTGAACGAAGGAGCCATTGCCGACCACACGAAAGCAGGTTTCTCATCTGGGATAGGTGGTGGAGCTGCCTCCCCTATAAGAACCTGAAGAGCAGTTCTCATGGCGGGCCTTTGGTCCGGATTGGGATGACAACAAGCTAATCCCAACTTCAACACACACTCTGCTTGCTCCTCTTCAAATTCCCCACCAAGGCTGATAGCTACAACATCAATGATCTTGCCTGACCTGTAAAATTCCCATACCCCATCAACAATGCCATTGTTGTAATTATTCCGCTCGCTTTGGTTTCCAGGCTTTCTTCCACAGGCAACTTCAAGTATTAGAACGCCAAAGGCATATATGTCTCTCTCAACAGTTGCCCTGTTGTTATGAAAGCTCTCTGGAGCCATATAACCAGGCGTTCCTGCAATCTCCTTTGTTGAGTGGTGAGTCTTTTCACTCACTTGAATGGTTCGAGCTAGTCCAAAATCTCCCAACCGGGCATTGAAATCTGAATCTAGCATTACGTTGTTGGCTTTTATGTCGCGGTGAAGTACCCTCTTCTCGCACCCATTGTGAAGATAATCTAGCACCCTGGCCACTCCACAAATTATCCCATGCCTTATCTCCCAACTCAATGTTGAATCTGCGGGACGAAAAATGAGCTTGTCTAGGCTCCCATTTGGCATTAAATCATAAACCAGGAGGAGCTCCTTGCTTTCGTAGCACCATCCGATTAATTTCACAAGGTTCTTGTGATGGAGATTGCCAATTATGGTGACTTCGGCTGCAAAATCCTGCTTCCCTTGACTCAAATCCTTTGAAAATCTTTTCACAGCTACCTCTGTTTTTGTTGAGAGTGGCTGTAAATTCAACAGCCGTCAAAGCTACAGTAATCAACCAGTCGTCAAAACTACAGTAGTCAACCAGCCGTCAAAGCTACAGTAGTCAACAACCGTCAAAGCTACAGTAGTCAACCAGCCGTCAAAGCTACAGTAGTCAACAACCGTCAAAGCTACAGTAGTCAACCAGCCGTCAAAGCTACAGTAGTCAACAACCGTCAAAGCTACAGTAGTCAACCAGTCGTCGTAGCTACAGTAGTCAACCAGTCGCCGTAGCTACAGTACTTATTTCTCCTATAAATAGCCAACAGATCTCACATTTTCAGATAAGCTAGAGAAGAGAAAGTGAGATTTTCTTTACTGGGTTTGAGAGGGGTGAGTTGAGACGGGTGTACAAGGGTTGAAGGGCTTGGGTTTGGGACATTAAAACTTGAGTGTATGCTTGTACCATTGTTCTCAATTTTTCCTTAGTAGTAAAGAAGGAGATCGGAGCACGCCCCGTGGACGTAGGCAATCTTGTCGAACTACGCTAAATACTGGTGTCACTTTCCTTTTGTGTGCTTGGATTGCTTTGATTTCTTTTATTCTTATTTTTCTATCATTTGTACTGACCAATTGCTACGAGAATTCCCAACAAGTGGTATCAGAGCTTCCAGGTTCTATTAGGGAGGTGAGGCATTAAGAACAAGTGTACATAGTTCTTATTCACCGTAACTCGTACGATGGCAGGAAAAGGAATCTCGGTGGGAAAATTCGAGGTGGAGCCTTTGATGGAAAGAATAACTTTAGCTTGTGGCAAAGCACGGTTAGAGACATCTTGGTGCAACAAGGGCTGATCAAAGCACTATCGGGCAAAGCAAATAAACCAGCAGACATGAAAGATGATGTCTGGGAGGAACTTGAAATGAAGGCTGTGAGTTCAATTCGTTTATGTCTTGCACCAGAGGTAAAATATAATTTTTTGAATGAAGTATCTGCTCCAGTGTTATGGAAAAAATTAAAAAACCTCTATATGTCAAAATCACTCACAAATAAATTATTCCTTAAAAAGCAATTATATCAATTGCGGATGGAAGAAGGAACAAATATTATGGATCATCTCAATGTTTTCAATAAGTTCATTAATGAACTTTTAAGTGTTGAGGTAAGAATTGAAGAGGAGGATAAAGTTATTTTTCTCTTGGCTTCTCTTTTAAATTCTTTTGATACACTTGTGACTACACTTTTGGTTGGAAAAAATACTCTCAGTACAGATGAGGTGACAACGGCTCTCTTGGAGACGGACACTCTCAGAAAGCCAGGTAACAGTTTCCAAGCAGAAGGGTTGGTGGCTAAAGGAGAATCAAGCCAGCAACGCGGAAGGAGCAACAATAGGGGCTCTGAAAATAGGGGAAGGTCACATTCACAATCAAGTGGAATGAGTAGCAAAAAATTCAAGTGTTACTATTGTCAGAAGGAAGGACACTTGAAGAGGGACTGCAGGCAAAGAAAGCGAGATCTGGAGGGAAAAGGAAAATCTCCAAAGTCAGATCAAGCGGGCTTTATGCAAGGTAATGCAGACGGTAATGGTGATTTATTATCAGTCACCACAGGTACGAACTATCTTGCTAATAAATGGATTTTGGATTCTGGATGTTCTTATCACATGTGTCCTTATAGGGAATGGTTTGATACTTATAAATCCTATATTGGAGGAACAGTTCTAATGGGTAATGATGCAGCTTGCAAGACTGTTAGAATTGGAACCATTAAAATTAAAATGTTTGATGGTACGGTGAGAACTCTAGCTGATGTGCGACATGTGCTTGACCTCAAAAAGAATTTAATTTATTTGGGTACACTTGACTCTAATGGTTTTACCTTCACAGCAACAGGTGGGATCCTAAAAGTTGTTAAAGGAGCCATGGTTGTCATGAAGGGGAAGAAACAAGGAAACTTGTATACATTGTTAGGGAGTACAGTTACAGGTGGAGCAGCTGTGACAACTCCTTTGGATCCGGGTACTGATGACACTACTCTATGGCATTTACGTTTTGGCCATATGAGTGAGAAAGGACTGTAGGAACTTCACAAACGCAATCTGCTTGATGGGGTAAAATCTTGTAAACTTAATTTTTGCAAGTATTGCTTGTATGGTAAACAGTGCAGGGTTAGCTTTAAAGCAGGACGTCATACAAGTAAGGATGTGTTAGAGTACATACACTCTGACGTGTGGGGACCCGTGACAACTCCATCCAAAGGTGAAGCACTTTATTTTATCACATTTATTGATGACTTCTCCAGGAAAGTATGGGTCTACTTCATGAAGTACAAAAGTGAAGTATTTGAAATATTCAAGCAATGGAGAGCAGAAGTTGAAAAGCAGACTGGAAAGCAAGTTAAGTACTTACGAACGGACAACGGGATGGAGTATAAACACCATAAGTTCAGAAAATTTTGCAAGACAGAAGGGATCACTCGTCATTATACTAAACCAGGAAAGCCACAACAAAATGGTGTAGCAGAAATAATGAACAGGACCCTGTTAGAAAGAGCAAGGTGCATGAGAATACATGCAGGCTTGCCAAAATCATTTTGGGCTGAGGCTGTTAACATGGCATACTATATTGTTAATAGGTCACCATCTTCGGCTATTAATGCCAAAGTCCTTGAAGAGCTTTGGATAGGTAAACCAATTGATTATTCTAATTTGAGAATATTTGGTTGTCCAGCTTATGTTCATGTGCAGGAACAACAGCAGTCAAAGTTAGACCCAAAGTCGAAATAGTGCATATTTGTTGGTTATGAAAAAGGCATAAAAGGGTACAAACTTTGGGATCTAGTTGCACGGAAGGTTATGATTAGCAAAGATGTCGTCTTCAATGAAACACACATGCTGAATTTAAATAGGGCTGAAGCCAATGAGGAGGTGGAAGTTCATGGAGAGAGATTATCAGTCCAAATGGAGTCAGATGAAACACAACGGCCTAGTAGAGATGATGATGCACCAACATCTTCTCTGGAAGAAACATCTGATGATGAAAGGCAGCAAGAACCCATTACAATTGCTGCTGGAAGAGAGAAAAGGACCCATAAGGCACCAGTCAGGTATGGCTTTAAAGACATGGTTTCTTTCGCATTAACTGTTGATAGTGGAGATCTATCTTCTTTTCAGGAAGCGGTCAACAACAAAGAAAGTGAAAAATGGATAATTGCAATGATGGATGAGATGGAGTCTTTACGTAAGAACAATACTTGGGAGCTTGTTGAAAAACCCAAGGGGCGAAAGGTGATTGGTTGCAAGTGGGTATATCAGAAAAAGGAACCTACATCGGAAAACGAAGGAGAAAAATTCAAGGCTCGACTTGTAGCTAAAGGGTACAGGCAAGTTGAGGGAATTGACTATAACGAAATTTTTTCTCCTGTTGTAAAGCATTCTTCTATTCGTGTCATGTTAGCCATGGTAGCAATGTTTGACCTTGAGTTGCAGCAGCTTGATGTCAAAACAGCATTCCTTCATGGAGAGTTGGAGGAGAAAATATCTATGGAACAACCAGAAGGATTCAAGGAACAAGGTAAAGAGCATCTGGTATGTAATCGCAAAAGATCTCTTTACGGGTTAAAACAGTCTCTCAGATAATGGTATAAAAAGTTTGATTCCTATATGGTACATATTGGCTACATGAGGAGCAGTTATGATAGTTGCGTTTATTTTAAGATACTTGGCGATGGTTCTTTTATTATTCTGATGCTTTATGTTGATGACATGTTAATTGCTTTAAATAACATGTATGATCTAAATTTGTTGAAGTCCAGATTAAGAGAAAAATTTGACATGAAGGATCTTGGCGCTGCTAAAAAGATCCTTGGTATGGAAATCCAGAGGGACAGAGAAAAAGGCAAACTATAGGTGTCACAGAATAAATATGTGGAGAAGGTGCTAGAGAGATTTAATATGATAAATTCAAAACCGGTCAGTACTCCTTTAGCTAACCACTTTAAATTATCTGCTAGATCATGTCCTTCTACAGATATTGAGGTGGAGGAAATGTCCCGAGTGCCGTACGCTAGTGCAGTGGGAAGTTTAATGTATGCCATGGTTTGCAGCCGGCCAGATATCTCACATGCAGTCAGTATTGTAAGTAAGTACATGGATAATCCGGGAAAGGAGCACTGGAATGCAGTTAAATGGATATTAAGGTATTTATGTGGTACGGTGGATTTCAGTATCTTGTATCAGAAACAAGATGAAACAGGACAGGTTGTGGGCTATGTAAATGCAGATTATGCAGGAGATTTGGACAAGCGGAGGTCTACTACAGGTTATATCTTTACTCTTGCAGGTGGGCCTATCAGTTGGAAAGCTATGCTTCAATCGACTCCCGCTTTATCCACAACTGAAGCGGAATATATGGCAACGGTGGAAGCTGCTAAGGAGGCTTTGTGGTTGACAGGTTTGGTCAAGGAATTGGGGTTGAAGCAGGAAGGCTTGGAGCTGTATTGCGACAGTCAAAGTGCCATTTATTTGGCAAAGAATCAAGTTTACCATGCCAAGACAAAACACATCGACGTGAGGTATCACGCACTCAGAGGATGGGCAGAAGAAGGCAAGATAAATTTAAAAAAGATTCATACTGACAATAATGCAGCAGATATGTTAACAAAGCCGGTGACTACACAAAAGTTTAAGCACTGCTTAGACTTGATCAATCTTTCGCATTGTTAAAGATTGGAAGAATTTTCCAGGGCGTGGGGATGAGCATCTACATTTAGATGCGGACCTGAAGTTTTGGGTGGAGGCATGTGAATTTTTGCCAAGGTGGAGAATTGTTGAGAGTGACTGCAAATTCAACAGCCGTCAAAGCTACAGTAGTCAACCAGTCGTCAAAACTACAATAGTCAACCAGCCGTCAAAGCTACAGTAGTCAACAACCGTCAAAGCTACAGTAGTCAACAACCGTCAAAGCTACAGTAGTCAACCAGTCGTCAAAGCTACAGTAGTCAACAACCGTCAAAGCTACAGTAGTCAACCAGTCGTCGTAGCTACAGTAGTCAACCAATCGCCGTAGCTACAGTACTCATTTCTCCTATAAATAACCAACAGATCTCACATTTTCAGATAAGCCAGAGAAGAGAAAGTGAGATTTTCCTTACTGGGTTTGAGAGGGTGAGTTGAGACGGGTGTACAAGGGTTGAAGGGCTTGGGTTTGGGACATTAAAACTTGAGTGTATGCTTGCACCATTGTTCTCAATTTTTTCTTAGTAGTAAAGAAGGAGACTGGAGCACGCCCCGTGGACGTAGGCAATCTTGCCGAACCACGCTAAATACTGGTGTCACTTTCCTTTTGTGTGCTTAGATTGCTTTGATTTCTTTTATTCTTATTTTTCTATCATTTGTACTGACCAATTGCTACGAGAATTCTCAACAGTTTTGTCCAACAATCCTTTATGGACAGTCCCACGTCCTCCTCCACGTCCTCCTCTCCCAAGCTCGTTCTTGGAGTCGAAATTCCCCGTAGCGCATTTAAGTTCCTTCAGCGTGAACTTCTTGGGTGCATTTGCTGAATTCTGAATCTGTAGCTCTACCTCAGGATCCTCATCTTTCATTTGTTGCTCTCTGCACTTCATCTTCCAATAAAAGTAGAACGAGGAGAATCCGCCTATCGAAGCAATCAGAAGCACTGGAATCAAGATCCAAAGCCACAACAACTCAACTTCCTCATCATCATCGTCTAAATTAGTACTAGTGAAATTCCATGATTTCACGCAGTTGAGCTGAGTGTTATCCCCAGTGGAAGCCGAAAACCCGACAAAAACCTCCTTTGGAAGAATCTCAGAGAGATCAAGAGGCATCGAAATAACTGGATTATTCAAGCTGAATACAAAAATAGACAAGTATTTCGATTCCCCATCATAATGAATGCTTACATTGGTATCATTCCCACTCGAAATATTAACACCATGGTCGGTTAATGACTCTTGCTTAATGGAGTTGATGCTGTTTACATCAACACAAACATGGTTTTTTATCGACATCTCCTGAATATAGGCTCTTCTTCGTGTCGAATTCGACAGCAACTATGTTGCTCAGGGTTGAGCCGTTGGTGCTCGCATTTACAATACCCAGCCATTGGCCATGGCTGTTTTCCGGGACAGATCCAGTCTCCTTCGTCAGTATGAAGGCAAGTCCTTCACCGCCTGGATCGGTCTGGGGCTGGATGTTAAGAACAAAAGTGGACTTGAATGAAGCTGTGATGTTTTTCCTTCTGCTCCATAGCTTGAATGGGTGCTTATGCCATACTCGTCCGGACAGGTTTGTAATAGGAGCTCCACGAGGTTCGATTGTGACTTGAATGGCACCGAGAGATATACTTGTATTGCTGGCTAAATCTAAATCTTCTTTGCTATCTTCGTCGAACTTCGGATAACTGAAATTCAAGCATTCCACTTGAATTATGAAGCTGCTGATCGAGAGAGTAGCTATCACAAGGAGATTAAAAGGGTACTTACTAAACGGTGTTTGAAGATGATTACAGCCGTAAATGGCTTTATCTGTATGCAGATGGTAAGATGTTTTGTTGCTGGTTGATTATGAGTATTTTGAAGAACATGTTTTATTCAAACAACGCATAAGCATTGAGGTATATATATATACATATGTATATGTATTGGTAGGAGTGTACTGGGTAGCTCATTCTTGGAAGAAAAAAAAAAGGTGATGACCAGTACGAAGGAGAAATAAGAAATGATCAATACAAATCAATACATGGAGAAACTTCATGGTTTTGCACGGACGTTCTACATTTAGGTAAAACCCATAGTCACACCCAAGGGATTGCTACTCTGATAGCTCTTTCCAACCTTTTTGACCAACCAAAAAAAAAAACACATGCACTTTCAAGCTATTGATTTTGGATATACAAATAAAAAAATTTAAACAAAAAACTCGACCAGAATGATGTGGTTAGATAAGATGCATTCACTTTAAAATAAAACATTTATCATGATGGCTCTTAACTACATTAATGTCACTGTTATATTATTCTAATAGAGTTTTTTGTACATATTCTCTAGAAAAATAGCATTTTTCTTTTGGATAATGCTATATAAATAAAAAAACTCATATAGAATTTATCACTAAAATAATGTGGTTAGATAAGATCGTTCACTTTAAAATAAAAACACACATCATGATGACTTTTAATTACAATAATTCTACTGTCACATCATTTTGGTGGTGTTTTTTGTACAGATTTTCTAGAAGAGTAGCAATTTTCCTTTTAATAAGTTAAATGCTATTGCCCAAGAAAATTTGTATAGAAAATTCATCAAAATAATGTTGTGATGACATTTTAGTAATTAAGAGTTTATCATAATGAATGCTTCATTTTAAAATAAAATGTTCAGCTATATCATTTTGTATGAAAATTTTGTATAATTTTTTATTTTTATTTGTATAGCGTTAGCCATTTTAAAAAAATTAAGACTTCATTTTCTCAACTAAGAAGTAAGAACATTCATCAATATGGACTCGTCTTTTGAAAATTCCTAAACGATTATTTCCTGTAAACATAATACAAAATAGAACTTTTACACAGAAAGACGGCACCTTGGAATTTACGAGCCGTCTTTCTTTTTGAAAATTCCTAAACGATTATTTCCTGTAAACATCATACAAATAGAACTTTTACACAGAAAGACGGCACCTTGGAATTTACGAGCCGTCTTTAGTTTTGAAATTACAAGATCACAATAAGTCACATTATTATATAAAAAAATTTATTTCGAAATTTTAATTCCTATAACTAACATTAGTCTTCCCAGCATTTTGTTTCTAGTATTGTTTCCAGTTGTAGCTATCAACAATTGGCTCTTTAAACTTTTGCATTTTATTCTTTGCATCTTTATCTTCAAGTCTACGACATCAATGTCATCTGATCCACTTGTGGCTTATTTTGAGTCTCTTCTTTAGGAGATCAGCAATACTACTCGTAGTGGGCCGGCCCTGATATGAGAAATGTGAAAACTTTACCCCCACAGCAATAATTACGTTTAAGTTTGAGCTATTAGGCTTGATGATATCTGCAAAGAGTCATCTGTATTTTGACAGTCTAAAGCATTGGTGTGTCTTTTAGCTATACTTTTTGTAAGGTCAGTTAATTCTGCAACTCATTGGCAAACAGGGTACGGTTTCTAGTTAGCTGCCCTTTTATCATCTTTGCTCTGTTCCCTGTTGTCTTAATGTATTTGTCTAGTAAATTAGGTACACCTTTAACACGGGCAATTAATTTTCCTGGTATCTTCTCTTTGTGACGCTGATTGAATGATTTCTGCTGCCGGCCATTTGATTATCTGCAGAGATTCAATCCCTATGCAAAAAGATTCAGGAAATTGCATTCAAAAGAAACATTGCTGCACAATGTCAGTGCTTTCGCAGAGCACCTCTTTCAGGTTTTCATGATATTTTTTTTTTAACTTCCTAATTTTATGAGTGGTAGAAATTATCTTATTATTTTTGTTTCTCATTATTTATTAAAAAAAAAAAAAGCAATTCTTTGTTTCTCAGTGAGTAAGTTGTTTGCTTCCACTTTTTTATTTTATATTATAAATGTTAACTTTGTATCAAAATTTGGCGGGGAAAGTGGTCATCATCACTCAGGCAAAGATTAAATAGGATTTAACTTTCATGGTGATCATATATATTTTTTTGATGTTTCAGAACTGGCAGAACGGTTCTGATGAATATGATCCTTCTCCAAGTAAAGGCAGCTCCTGGTTCAGACGTGAATACGGGGCTAAGGGTTCTAAAGAGGGTTGGGCTGGCACCCAAGGACCCCATACGTCGGGTAGAAGTAAGTGCACTTGGAATTTGTACAATTAATTACCTACCCATTTTTGACAACTCTTGTGGAATTACATGTAGAGACATTTGTTGGCATGTTACAAGAAAGTGGGATGATAAATTCGGTATTCTTCATATGGGTGATCTGGACTACAGCATTTTGGGTTAATTCATTCAGAGAGTGGAAGAAGGACTCTTAAGGATGGTCTTAAGCTAGTATATTGTCTAATAGTCAATATTTGGGGTTAATCATTAATGTTGGATTTTACTCTCCTATTGAGCCATTTCATATGCAACTCTTACTTCCCCTTACCTGTAGTATGATGTTGTTCTTTGTTGTCTTCCAGATGGGAGCTTTATATTCCCCTTAGGGCAAAAACAATTTAGAACTAAAAAACACTCTCACTACAACTTTTGCTTGAGTTTGTCTAATTAAGTGTTTTTAAACTCATGTCAGGAGCTTTCCACTTCTGTGAAGACGATAGTGATTTTGAGACCATTTTTCGATCAACATATGGTGGGAACGGACACTTCTATTGGTCCTTTGTTGACAAAGACTTTCCTCGAGGGAGGAGCTCATCAGGCTACTCTAATAACTATAAATTCTCTTGGACTTCAAGACTTTGGGATGAAGAGGATTATGACTCCTCAACAGAGTCTGACAGTTTGGAGTTAGATTTGGCCTCAGATCGATTGGCCCTAGGGTCCGTTAAAGATGGAAGATGTCAAACATGCGTGAGTTCTGATGACTTTCCCTTTTCTGGTTTCTCCATCATGTTGTAAATGGGGCTTACAGTTGGCCATTTACATGTGCATGACTCGAGTGTATTCTGTTAACATTTGACTTGATAGTATTCTGTTGTTCCTTTGTTATTGGACTGCTATCTAATGTGCCCTTTTCAAATATCGAGCATGTGCACTGAAATGGCATCCAGATCGTCACGAGGGCTCTTCCAAGGTATGAATGCTGTGTGATCACTGATCATTAATCACTAGTTCTTCATGTATAGCCCTATAGAAAGAGGATGCAATCACAAATGACCAACTTCTCTCCCTTTTTATTCTTTTTCAAAGCCTCATCTTGAGTACATTCATTTTTGGTTAACACCCATGGTTTCAATTCCAAAACCCCATTTGTTTTCTCGAATCCTCGCCTTGAGTGTGTTGTTATTATTATTGTTGTTATTGATATTTTGCTACCAAATTCAGGAGCCATTTTCCCACATTTAGAGCACATTCTATTGATTCTTTTGTTTGGTAATTGGAATCTTGTTTTTTTTTAGTTTAGTTTTGATCTTCAGAAACTTCAACCTATCACGTTAACATCTGTGGTTGTAATGGTTATCAATGTCTAGATCACTACTAACAAGTTGATGTTCATGGAGAGGTTGTTGCAGAGGAAAAGTTCAAGGTTGCAGTGCAGCGTACCAATCGTTATGTGGGAAGCTGGCTCTGAATTAATTTATTCTGCACAGCATGCTGGTCCAAATCCGATATTCATTCATCTCTCTTGGTTCCTTCAGGATGTCCTGGGATTTTGGTTCAATTAAATTATATGTACTCAGTCTAGTTTGGGAAAATCATGCTGGAATTGCACCTGTGACAACCGTCCTATGATGGCAATAATATGTATTTTTGCATTTCAAGATGTAACCGTTTTTTTTTTTTTTTTGTGATACATCAGAAGTAAAATAAACATAAATAAATTAATCTTACTAAAGAAGGTACCTGTGATGTCAACAATTAGATTTCGAGAGAGAGAGAGACACACACACACATATATATATATATACCTACATAATAAGTATGGTGAAAGCCTCACCTTTCGGACCATCTCCTCGACTTTTTACCTCTATGTTGTTTCTGAATGGCCTGTGGCAGTGGAACCAAATAGTGTTGGGACTGTTTGGGCCTGGTTTGTTTATGCTTATTACATCTTTTGCCATTCGGTAGCAGATAGATATGAAATTTTTGGCCAAGTGTCTTTGTTGCATTGGTTATTGTGCAATTCAGCCATTTCGTGCCATCTCAATGCCTCTTCACGTTGATGGACTTGTGGACTTGACGTTCTCACTAACCATTAACCATGGTACTACAAACGACTTCTTCTATTTTATGTCTTTATTTACCTACATAATAAGTATGGTGAAAACCTCAACCTTTGGACCATCTCCTCATTTTTCTCCTTGAATCTCTTTTGCCTCTCTGTTGTTGCTGAATGACTTGTGGTTGTGGCAGTGGTACCGCACAGTGTTGGAACTATTTGGACCTTGTTTGTCTGTGCTTACTACATTTTTTGTCAATTCGGTGGTAGATAGATATGAAATCTTTAGTTATGCATTTTTTTGCATTAGTTCTTGTGCAATCGAAGCATTTTGCGTCACTTCAGCTGCCTCTTCACATTGATGGACTTCCAGACTTGATGTTCTCACTGACCACTGTACTATGTTCTCAGACGACTTCCTCTATTTTATGTCTTTATTGTGGCCTTCTTCGCTTGACATCTCTCTATGATTTGGTTTTTCTTTTAAGCTTAGGGCTTCAACTTCTTCAAGGGGTGTGATATGTGGCTTTCTCCCCGTGGTGTGTATTTGTGCCTTCTTTATGTACATATGATTTGGGCTTATCTCTTGAGGATGTACGGTACCATAGTGGTTTGTGTGCTATAGAATCAACTTGGCTACTCAGTTTATCAGAATTCATGCCCTCACAAAGGGAGGTCATGGGTTTAATTTTTGTCAAGTGCAAAAGTTTTTTCAAGGCTTTTAACTTGGTAATTATTTGATTTGTGTGAGATAAATGAATTACACATACTCCGGATTAATTGAAATGTGCACAAGTTAGTCCGAGCACTTTGTTAGAAAAAAAAAAGTTTGTGTACTATATAGCTCATCATCTGGCACTATATCATAATGCAACCACAGTTTGTTCTTGCTTTTCAGATCTTGTATCATATCGTAACTGCAATATTTCATCTTTCTCCTATTCCGGTATGGGGAGTTAGAGGTTTGCCCCCAAAGCTACTCCTCAAATCATCATATTAAACAAAGGTTAAGAAGATGATATGTGAGACATTGCCAATCACTAACAAATTTAAAATGCCAAAGGTGAACTAACACTGTCTATTATCATTTCTCTTCTATTCATTCTGCTTTTACTTTATGGAGCATTTTGGCTCTTAATGTTGAACAAATGCCCTCATTTTTATAATGACATTTTTTTGGGTAAGGTGGAATCTCTCCTAGGTAGAGTCAAATTGGACCTACTCCAGTAAAACTGTAAACCAGATGTATTGGTCGAGTTCGAAGCCCAAGATGTTCGAATTTATGGTTGGCCTTTTCTTTTTCTTTTTTTCAAACAAAAAAAATTAAAACAAAAACAAAAAAGATATGTATGAAGTTGCATGGTTCCACATGAATTGTATTTGTACACATTAAGCTTTACTGTACATAGACATCGGTCAATATCTTAAAGTGTACCATCAGATGAAATTAAATCAAACCCAAGTTTTCTCGTTCAGTGTTCCACATATATTTTGTGACCTTCCAAATGACTGTTATATCAACAAAATTCAAATAAAATGAATGTTGAAAATACATGTTAAATAAATGAACCATGTTACAAACTGATGAAGATGAGAATTGAAGCTGAAACATGTGAAATAACTACAATTAAATATAGTAAGTTATAGAACTCTTGTAGCTATATATATGGCATATTAATTAGGAGACAGATCAGTGTAATCTTTGGCTATTAGGCCAAATTCCTGTACCATTATGTACCCCAAATGCAAAATTTCTTGTTTCAAAATTTCCTCAAATGAGGGCCAACATCTTAAACATTCCCAGTGTGCTCAACTCAACAGTACTCAATCACTACAAAAAGCCAATCCTACTCATAATCCTAATCTTAGTTCTTGTCGCCTTAATCCCTCTTGACCATCTGTGGGGCAGTCTGCCATTTTTATTGCGGTCTCGAGAGATTAATGCCAATGTTTCAGTCCCTCTTCATCACGGCAGCAAATCACCCTCGCCATCAGATTTTCGCACGATTAATCCTAATGACTCAACAAGTTTAAGGTTAAACTCAGAGCATAGGTGTAATATTTTTAGGGGGAATTGGGTTCCTTATACCAAAGGGCCTTATTACACAAATAAAACTGGATGTGTAATGGATGATGGAGAAAACTGTATGAAATTTGGAAGACCGGACGATGAATTCATGAAGTGGAGGTGGAAACCAGATGATTGTGAGCTACCTCTCTTCGACGGTGCAAAGTTCATGGAGCTTGTCAAAGGGAAGTCTATGGCCTTTGTTGGGGATTCACTGGCAAGAAATCAAGTCCAGTCCTTGGCTTGCATGTTAAGCAGTGTAAGTGCTGATCGATTACTAAATGTGTAGTAATCGTTCATTTGGGAGATCTATACCATTATCATCCAGTATTCCTCTCTATTTGTCAAATATGTTGGGAGAGATAAGATTGAAGATCTAAGAAGTATAACTATTTCATCATGTCGACCCATACCAAATGCATGTCTAACACCAATACACGGTCAAACATTTCCTGACATTATACTTCAGAGTGTAAACTTGTTTTCTTCTTATTTCATGCCAAAACATGTGTAAATTATGGATTAAATATTATTTCTCATATTGAATTAGTGTTATTTTTCTAAAAATATTTTTAGGGATTTGGAAATGTTACATTCATGCACATATAAAAGGCAAATATATGTACATAGTGTCTATATTTTTAACTTTTAAAAATTGCCATATTAGTCTATATTCGTTTTTTGCTTTTTTTGGTTCAGGGGTCCGAGATATCTGTATCAATTTGCACACATTAACTAATATAATTTTCAGTCATTTGTGTTCTCATTTCTAAAAAATTCAATTCTCTTTGTCCTGTGTTTATACTCGAGACATGTCTGTATTATTTGTGCGCGTCTTGTTTGTACTGTAAAATCTAACCACCCAGCCATTGTTTCTCTGTAAGGTTGCGCGTCCTGTAGAGAAATCAAATACAACAAGACCAAGATTCAGACGTTGGTTCTACACCGAATACAATTTTACAATAGTACTTCTATCGACAACTCATCTGGTTAAAGCCCATGGTGTTGATGCTCTCTACATGAACCCCATAGACCTCTACCTAGACGAGGTTGATGAGTTCTGGGCAACTCAGATCAACGGTTTCGATTACGTGATCATCTCAGCCGGACACTGGTTCTCCAGGCTATTAAGATACCACGAAAAGCATAAGATCACGGGCTGTTTCATGTGCAAGGAGAAGAACATTACAGACCTCACCAGGTTCTACGGCTACAAAATGGCCTTCCAAACTGCATTCAGGGCCCTTCTTGATCTTCAAGGCTTTAATGGGACTGTTTTTCTGAGGACGGTCTCGCCGGTGCACTTCGAGGCGGAGGAGTGGGAGGGGAGAGGTTATTGCGTGAGGAGGCGGCCGTTTACGAAGGGGGAAGTGAAGTTGGATTGGTATCTTTCGATGTTTTACAAGATTCAGGCGGAGGAGTTCAGGGCGGCGAGAAGGGAAGGGAAGGAGAGGGGGTTGAAGTTCAGGTTGTTGGATATTACTGAGGCTATGAGAATGAGACCGGATGGTCACCCGAACCATTATGGGCACCCGCCGGGGAAGAAGAAGCGGTCTGCTGATTGTCTCCATTGGTGCTTGCCAGGACCCATTGATGCTTGGAATGAGCTTCTGCTTCAAATGTTGAAGACAGAAGAAGAAGAAGGTGAAGGATCAATATAGGAAATTTCAGGAAACTAATGGTTGGCATAATAGAATTCACGCCTTGGAATTGGATTTAGAGGTCATAAACAGCGCAAAATTTTGACAGTGACAGCCTTAAATTTTAATTCCTGTGGCATGAATTTCACACTACCAAACACAAGATAAAATCAAATAAAATTTTTGGATAAGAATATAAGCTTTTGATTGCTGATGGGGTTGGACAAATGCATTTGTGATGGTTTGGGAGCCAATATCAGATAGTTGGAGAAACAACATGCATATGAACATTGAAAAATGTAGCAGGTATATATATATATAAATATTCTCGGGATGATCGGTTCTCTTCTTTCCGTATATTGTTTAGTTCTCAAGAGCTCTCCTTGCATTGTTTAGTTCTCAAGAGTGCTAATGGTTGAAATGTGTTATTTATCTTTGAGAAAAGGATAAGAGAGATTTTCTTAAGATAGTGATTGGAACACTCAAAATAAAGCTAGAGAAGCTCAACGCTCCAGTCAGAAAGCCATACTTCCGAGTTAAAGAATCTCTGGACAGGATTTCCTAGCACGAGCATGGGCAACCCTATCACAATATCCCTTAACAAACAAAATATGTAAAATCAATGAAGACTTAATCAAAGTTCAATAATCTTCCACCATTGAAACAATATCCAAAGAAGAGAAAGATGATCTATTTTTTGATGGGTAATACTGTATAAATAGAAAATTTATAGATAATTTATATTTAAAATGATATGCTTGAGTTGTGGACACCATTAAGATGCATTTTAATTATAAAACTGTCATTGCACTGTCACATCATTCAAGTTTAAAATTCTGTACAAAAATTATGCAAGAATAACATTTTTCTTGAAATTTGCTATTACTTCGGTATCAGTTTCTATTTGAAGACATCTATATAACCTTCCACTGTAAATCCAATTGAATTCCTTCGCAAACAGCTAGTGTCCCTACCATTCTCAAAGAATGGATGCCATCGAAGAACCGAATACCTTTGGTTAAAAAGTTAGTGAGAGCCACACTTTTAAGAAAATTTTGAAGTGTATTTAAATAAATAAGCATTAAAGCATATAAAATGGAATTGAGGGATGATACTTTTTGAAATGGGGATCTAGTAATGAAAAGCTTTTGGAAAAATGAGATTTAAATCACAAATGATTACATAAAAATTGAAATGTAAGGGGTTAATCCCTTGGTCTTGTTTGTTTATTTTATTTTTTTTTTCCTTTGGTTCTCATTTTCGGTGCACAAAAAAAAAAAATGGTGATTCGTAAATATGATCAAATCTCAATTTTTGGGTTCTTTCATGACCGAAACTCATTTTTTAATAAATTATGGACCTGAATTCCATTTTGAAGTCTTTTTCAAACTAAACAGAAGAAATCATACAACCCGATAAGATCGAACGATGTCGCACGCGCTTATACTAAAAGAAATGTCGTATAATGGATCTACATACTACAGTGAAGAGCTTGCAGTAATTCCGTAGCACCAAAAAAAGAAAAAAAGAAAAAGGAAGAGCTTGCAGAACCAGGCTGGGCTCGCGGGAGCTTATTTTCATCGACTGACAGTGATTGCTACGCGATCATCAAATCCATTTTGGGCAATCAATTGTCTGATTTCTCCGACTTCTTGCATTCAATCTTTTTCATATTTTGTCTTCACGATTTGTAAATGTTGGTTTACATGCGGATATATAATGCTCAAAGGCATACAACTTCTTGGTTCGTCTTCTGGGTTTGTTTTGCACCGGTTGAAACCCCATGAAAATTGTGGGCACTCTTTGGTTTCAATCTCTAACAAACCATCGCCTTCTTCTCCAAGAAGACCCACAATGAATACTTCTTTGCTGATGCATGAATGAATAGTTCTTTGCTGATGCATGCTTTTTCAGCTCGCAAGGGTCGTTGTTTCAGAGCATTTCGGGTATCTCGTGGCCGTTTTGAATCAAACCCAGATGTGACTTCTTCTTCTCCATCATCGTCACCAGCATCTTCTGTTTCGTTTCAGTCAACTGTGAGTTTTACTGACGGCTATTAATGTCTTTTTTGATGGGTTTTGTTTGGATTTATTGGATGCTAATTGTATTTTGTTGGCTGTGTTAGTGAATTTGTAATTCGTTGGCCGTGTGCTGAGATGATGTTTTCGTCTTTGACTGAATTCCGTGAATAGATTCTCATTTCCGGGTTCTTGTGATATCTAGTATTTTTTTCTTTATGGGGTTTGAGTTGAAGTTCTTGTAAGTTTGTTGCATTTTATATGGTGTGCTATGGTGGATTTGAATTTGTGGATAGTCTTGAAATAAGTGTTATCATGGAATGCTTGATTGCATGATAAGAGCATTATTTATTTCATGATAAGGTAATGAATTTGATGGAGAAGGAAATGGGTTTATTGTGATGGACTATTTTGGAGATTCTGGAGCTTGCTAATGGGATTTGTGGTGCATTTGAGTTCTGTGTGTGTCTGTGAGAAAATTTCTTCAGAGAAAATTTTAAAATAAAACCTGCACTCGAAGACTGATGTTATAAAATAAAGAGTTCGTAGGTTTAAATATAAGAGACTTTACTACAGTTACTACTTGGACTATGTTCGGAACTCGGGTTTATCAAGAGAAAAGTGAAGGAAAAGGAACAAAATGAAAGAAGATTTTTGTTCTCTTTTCCTTTACCTTTTCCTTTTCCTTTTCTTTTCCATCACCAAATCCTTGATTCAAACACAGCCTTAGTCTTCAGTGACAGTGAGAAATGAGCAGAAATTTCATTGAATGTACAAAGTGAGTACTGTATCCTGGTGGTATTTTCTTTCGATACTTCCTTTCCAGTTTTTTTTTTTTTATATGTCAGTTTAATTTAGGTTCCTTTTTACATATTTCAGTTCATTCGTTATCGGATTCTATGGATTTTTATGGTTTTCTGACACAAACTTACGGGAAATAAAAAGGGCAAACCTTGTAACACTTGGTGTATATAATGACCTCAAACAAATCAAAATTAAAGTACCCATCTGTGACCTTCTAGAAGACTATTTATCTATTCTAATGTATAAAGGGAGAACCCAATTAGTGTCTTTGAAGCTAGGTTAACCGCAGTTATCAGGATAATTGTTGCAGTTATTTACAAATATATAACTCTGACTACTCTATTCACTTGCCAATTGCCGATATGATAAGATCATATCTATTGATTCAATCGACCACGACTACCATCTCCGGCGATGACTACCATCTCTGGCAATAATCCAAGTGTGTGTGCTCACCCTCTAGTCAAAAGATAAAGGCAGAAAAAAAACGAGGGAAAAAAGCAACTGCATTGGAGTTTGGAAGTGGGAGTTCTTTCTTAGTTCTCATAAATTTCTTCTACTCTGTGCTTTTGATGGTTACTAATCAATCAAATTGGGGCCAGTCCCCAAATAGTCCTCTATTGGTTGTTCCTTCCTTGGCAGACAACCCTAGTAAAACATGTGACACGGATCTGGATATCACAATTGAACATCCAATAGACAGAAGGTAAAGACCAAGTCTCCCAAGCAACTGAATGATGAAGTAAAAATGTTTTTGGAGTTATGGTTGCTTCTGGAGCATAGAAAGAAGAAAAAGGACAAATTTGAAATTTCAAATGGAGCGTGCTTGGAAATATATATATATATATAACCAGTGTTTGGGTAAATTTAAGTCTTGTTCTTATGTATTTTCTATGAAAGGTTTCTGTTGAACAAATTGAATTGCTTTTAATTAGATTTAGTAGTTAGAGGTAGTTTCGTTGTTTGAAAATTGATGGACATGGCCTGTGGGGTCATTCATCAGTTGTATTATGGTCAAATAACATCATTGTGTCTTATATAGTGTCTTTCTTAGGTTTAGAATATACCAGTTGGTCAAATCTCTTAATTTCGTAAGGTTGAGTCTTGATTCTAGAGAATTGGAGAAGCTTAACAGTCTATAAATATCTATGTAATAGTTATTTCAAAGAGAGAGTGGAGATTTTGAGAATGTGAAGCTTTTGAAGATTTGTGTGATTCTTTGTGCATCCTTACTAAGGAATTCAAGATGAGATTTCTATTCCTTTTTTTTTCCTCATTCTCTTTTACAAAATTACTGTTTTTGGCTTACTGTTCATAGCATTAGAACAATCCATTTTTCAACCCACCCCAAAACCTTAAATCTGTTGGTATCAAATCTTTCCAACCTTTTCCCCTTATCCTTTGGCCATTAATTCCACTGCTAAAACCCTTTCATTTCACTATTCAGAATTTCAGCAGCCCTAAATCAGTATAACCTGCAACCTGTCCTTTTGGAAATCAAGCCAAAACTCAGAGTCTTGCATATTAAAATGTTAGAAGTTCACTTCCACCTTTTAGATCCCTAACTCTACCCTAGCAACTTTCAATAGCCAAACCTCACCACAAACCAATTGCTTGTAGAATTAGGCCAAGTTTCCTAAACCTTTTTTACATTATCTATCCTGCACAACACATGCACTTCTTAAGAGGAACCCAGTCCCTGTGATCTTCCAAAAAAAAAAAAAAAAATCCTAATCCTGTCTGGAACACCACTCTGAGGAATGTGCCAAACAACTGTAGTATTTTCTGAATGTTTCAAGAGAAAATCATATTAGACACATGATTGCATAGGTCAACTGTGTAGGGGACACTTTTTATACAAGAAAAGGATAAATTTCAAATTCTAAAATACAGCAAGAGAGTAGTACATATAAATGACACAATAAGTATGTTATTCAATACATCTTAATCTTCTTGCTAGTGGTGGTTGCCTTAACTAGCACGGGAGGCAAATTTAATTGATCTATTATCACAAAATGTACTGATGTGTCAGACAAACTGATGTATTCGTTAACTTCATTTGCCATTCACCTATTGTCATGTATTTTTGTTGGAGATATGTGTCTCATATTCACTAGATCCACGTGGAAAAGTTGGCCCATGGGCAGAGCAAAGTGCAACAGAGTGGAGAGAGGTTTTTCTTCTTTTTCTTAAAGAAGAGAGAGAAAAAAGCGGGGTGGGGGTGCGATATGGGTATTTTGGGTATTTTCCTTATGCATCCAGGTTTAAGATTTCAATATGCATAAGTTGTTACTATGCTTTGTATTGTATTTCATTTAATATAGTGGAAGAGGCTGTCCGTGGATATAGGCACAAACATTTTGTGCTGAACCATATAAATCCTGTGTACTGTGCACTCTTTATCTTTCCTGTTAATTGGGTTGCATTACATAGCTTCTGTTTATTACTTTCTATGCGACAAAGCTTGAACTTAAAAAGTGCAAATCTGTGTGTACCTGCATGCAAATCTGTGCGTGTACAAACCACAACCACCAACTCACACCCCCCCACCCCCCCCGGGCCTCCTCTCTTTCTACACCTCTCCTGATTGTTTCTTCAAATTGTAGTAATATCTACCACAATGTAGGGGAACACTTGCAAGATCAATTTCTGTCAGTTGTGTGGTGCCCCGACAAAGCATGAGACACCTGCTGGGGAGAGAAGATGAGAGCTATTTGCACACTTTGTGGGAAAATTGCATATGAGAACCCAAAGATGGTAAGTTCATTTACTTGAAATTCATATTGAGATAGAGCTTTGGATATAGTGTGCAGAATTGCATATGTCAGTCAAACAACTATGAGCCTCATCGTGCTTATGGTCTTTTCTGATATGGTGTTTGAAGTCCTATTGGAAAGGATTGAGTCAAGTGTGTTCTGTACACTGCACTTGAAAAGAGTCTATTCTGTTTTGAGTGTATTGGTTTCATAAGCATAGAAAGTCCTGCCCAACCAGAGCTTGTGGATAAATCAGATGCTTGCTTTCGGTATGTTATAGTATTTTATATAAATCTTATGGAGAATTTTTTGAAAAGGGGCAAAAAACCTATTCTAACCATTTTGAAATTTTTTGCCCCTTGTCATTCGAGATAGCTGGTGGGTGTGCTCCCCACAAAGTTGATGAAGTTTCGAAACCCCCGACCTAAGAACCACGGACACGGATAGGAATGTCGGACACGATATGTGGTGACACAGCAAAAGAATATATTTTTATATGTTTTATATGTCATATATAAATATTTTACAAAAGAAGTGAAAAATATACAAGATAACACTAATTAAAATAAAAAAATAACATATTTAACTGCTTAATCGGCAACAAAATTATTCACAATTAGTCAATTACATTCCGTAAAAATGATAAAGTGAACAGACACATTAACAACAAAAATTGTTTCATCAATACATAATATTATAAAGTTATAAACTACCAAACATATTAAAATGTCATTACACTTCATCAACTGTACATCATCATCTAATATAAAATCCATGAAGAACATACAAAACAAAGTAACCACCAATATTAGTAGCATATTTGTTTTCCTTCTTTCTCTTCGATCTAACAATTAGTTTTAAAATTTGTAGTTGAGCCCCCGCCGTGTCCCTAAAGTGTCCAAAATGGGACAGGCGCATCCAAGTCATGTTCGATGTAAAAATAAATAACTAAAAAATCAGACACGTAATATGGAGTGTCCGACATGGGTACGGCTCTTCCAACGAAGTATCCGTGCTTCCTAGCCCCCGACTGTCGTGGTGCATGGGGAAGGGGTTCCCTAACATCCTTGTGTACGTTGTCACATTCTTTGGCTTCAAAACGTGCCTAGAGGAGGGGCCAGACGCAGCAGAGCGATGACCCGGGAACAGATTCCCCACTGGTAGGGGTACAGAAGACGGCCATCTCCCGGGGTTTACCTTCTATGGGTGGGTCCAAGTGCCCTGCTTTGAAAAAATTATCATTTGAAATTTTGAAGAAATAAGAAAAATCGATACTGGTGAAATGACGGAAAGATAACCTGAGGGGTGATTTCTCCGATGGAAGTGAAGCAGCCCTACCACTGGATAAAATGAAGGGAAAATATTTTGAATTTGTTAGTTTACATATCTTGGACGAACACTCAGTGTGATGCCATTGAGATGTTGCTGTGATTGCTGTGAGTTGTGAGTTGAATATTTTAAACAATAAAGGGAATGCATAAAGATAAGTCATAGGTACTGTGAGTGGAAGATGTAGTAATGCAAAGGGATATATAATGCACAAAGGTATCTCTTATCTCAAGCTTCAAATGAAGATAGTGCTTCTGCCTTGCTGGAAGAGTAGATGAATATGTTTTGTTGAGTCTGGTGACTAAGAGATAGCATTGCAGATTACAGTGACCTAATGAAACTTATGTCTCTCTAGAAATCATTTTTTTGAACAATAGAAAAGCTCATGCTCCTTCATGTTGTGTTCTGATTAATGTACAATATGTTCTGAAGTGGGCCTTATTTTGATGTAAGCCATATATATAGATAGCAAATACTTCCTTATGATTGTGATGCCATTATAGCTGATTTTTTTTTCTTTCTTCCCAATACGGTGCTTTCAGGTTGTGGGTTGCCTCATTGAACATGATAACAAGATCCTGCTTTGCAAGAGGAAGATTCAACCCTTGTATGGTCTTTGGTATGGATTTACATGTATGCAGGACTTATTCAGAAAGAAACCATCTCTTATCTTTCTTAACTCATACCGTCAATTGCTAGAAGAATGCAAAGGAGAAAATACTACGTGTTAAGGCAAAAACTGCACTTTTCTGTGTCTAAGCTTGGTATCATTATTTTCAGTGTTCAGCATAGGTATTTTGAATAATTTATCTTGGATCTTATATGCAACAGGACTCTTCCGGCTGGTTACTTGGAGATTGGAGAGTCTGCTGCAGAAGGGGCATCCGAGAAACATGGGAAGAAGCTAGTGCAGAAGTGGAAGTGCTGTCAACTTTTGCTCAACTTGACATCCTTCTTATAGGCCAAGTGAGGAGAAATATCTGTTTATTGACCCTAATTTGATGTCCAGCACACTTGCTAAAGATGTTAGTTTATTACTTTGTCTCTTGTTTGGAGCAGACCTACATAATTTTCTTGGCAAGGTTGAAGAGGCCTCACTTTTCTCCAGGCCCAGAATCATCAGGTTGTCGGCTTTTTTTACTTGATGGTATTCCTTTTGATTCTTTGGCATTCTCAACGATGTTGGTTACCTTAAATTTGGTAGGAGGAATTTTCACCAATAAGATGTTTAACTTTCTCCAATTACTTGTAGTTGTTGTCACTCATAACTTATGCCATTGTACCTTTTCTTTTACCGCATTTTGTGGATGCAGTACATTGAAGATAGAAAGGTTGGAAGACCCAAGTTTCACTATGGCACCATTAATAAAAGGTATTATCAATTTACGTATTAGAAATTTCTATTTGCAACCTCCAGGTGAAATTCCTCAGGAAAAATAGACAATTAAGTTCTATCTTAATTTGTAGTCTGCTTGATAGAACATTGATGAAAATGCAAGGAGAATATTACTGATGCGGAATAAAGAAGACCAAGAGATTAGGGCTTTTTAGAATTATATTTTTATTATTGCTTTATTTCTAAATAAATATTGTAACTCATAAATCGAATTGTGGGTAGAAAAGATGGATGGAGAAAATAGTTGACCTTACCCTGAGCTTAAAGTACTAACTTTCTATACGAGGAATCACATATAAGTTTTACACTTTGCACTGTTCGGTTGCCAAACTAGGGAAAATTCAAATAAGATTTGTTTTGCATCTCACATTCTGCTTGGCTACTTGAATTAATTAATGTGGTTATGTGGAGTTGTGTACGTAACGGAGAACCATTGCAATCGGAGTCTTCTTTTTTTTTTTTTTTTTTTTTTAACTTTTTCTGGTAGTTGAGCTAGAAAACTCTTTTGAGTTTATCAGAGTCTAATGATTTTTAGTTGTATCCAGTATGGAAATATTGAATGTAAAAATTCACCTTCTCACACGTTTGTTTCTTTTCTGATACTTGTTGCAGGCCTGGCACAAGCCCTTCTGATATTCGAGCTTACACACTTGATTATCATTTGCAGTCCTGACAAGACATGATTCCTTTGACATATTTCTTCTGTGAAAAGAGTAGAATGAAGAGAGAGATGCCTAAGGTTTGGACTTTTATACTCCTTTTCTCCATTTCACTGTTATAAAAGCTGCTTTTGGTGCTTCCACCACATTGAGGTCATTTTTTTCCCTGGGTCACTCTCGAATTATTCCTTCGATGATGAGAATGTTTTTGCCAATACTCTAAAATCTGATGAATTCTGATTAAATGTATAGAAATCAACTACTAGTAATTTTCGATGGTATGCCACCACCTAAGTGAGGAATTGCCTTTCTACATACCACTATACCAGTAACTTTTGATAGTTTCCTGATGCTGAGCGATATTGATGTTCGAAACTTGGGTATTGGAGCAGAATGCATATTGGTGAAATCCTGGAATCTGTCTTCCTAACCTTTTGCAGCCACTCAGTCCTTGTCTCTGGTTACTGTTATCTGTTCTACCTGTTGAAATTTATATCATGGCTTGTTGATCAATCCATGTAAATCAGTAGCAGAAATAACAGAAAATATGTGGAGATTTCTATTTCTAGTTACTGTATTTTCCTCTTGAAAGTTTGGGATTCCCTTTCTAACTGGCGGGCTGCCATCTTGAGATGATTCCTTATCATGTGAGACATTTGATGGCAGTTAAGATCCAAAACCTCTGCTGTTTTGGTTGAAGCTTCCTATATTTTATGATGTAAGAGAACATAGTTTAAGGAATACAAAACTTGGAATTTTGCCATGGTTAAAGACTCAGTGGTTTGAAACACTCCTCGCATGAAGTGGTACTGAAAGACTGCTTAGTGCATGAGGCTTTCGGGTCTGGAAAAAGTCAGGTGTACTCAGTCTTATCACCGCATACGATTTTTTCGATGTTTTCGTATTTTGAACTCATGATGCTTAGGTTCCAATGGAGTATACTTTTCTATGGGGTAGAGAGCATTGATTGTATATTGTTGTTTTCATTGCCAGAAACAAGTCTCAAAGTGGCCACTGAAGGTATCTTTGATTATTATCTTAATTTATTTTATCTTAGGTCAATAGATAACATAAGAATGAGAACATCATTGTTGTGGGACTTAAAATCTATTAGTGGCTAACTAGTTAGTTCCACAAACTAAATGGTTGGAGCACTGTCATTTGTGCTAATGGTTAATGTTCCTAGTGTTTTAGCACCAATCTTAATTCCTATATTGTAAAAAACGGTTGATGGTCCTAGTGTTTTAGCACCAATCTTAAATCCTATACTGTAAAACATGGTGACTTGGCACGAATTCGTGAATACCCCATCTTTGCTAAACAAATAATCAAAGGGTAATGCTACACAACCAGAAAATTTACAAAAATGATGTGAGTGAAACTTTTTACTTTTAAACAAAACACCCATCACGTTGGCACTTAAAACTAGAACTATTATGGGCTGAACTGAACAATGCAAGTTTCAAATTGCTACTTGAGGATAGAGAAAAATTCAAATATTTGAAAAAGAGGCCACTTTTAAAGCAATCTTCTTTAAAAGAATTAATTATTTTGTTGAACAAGATGTTTAACAAAATATGAGTCACTTGTAATGGGTCTTTTTGTTTTGAAGTGAGTTGCCACATAATTTATATTGATATTCTATATAATTTTTTCTGTTTATTTAGCATTCCTCATAAACAATTGTAGTTCAAAAACACTTTTGTTAATTTTTTTAATCAAAATTTAAATTTCTACCCCCTTTTGATGATAGAACTATACGTTTATTCATTTGCCTTTTCTTTTTTATCGAAAACTAAAAAAAATAGTGAAAAAACCATAAACTATTTTATACACAAAAAATTCCTTGTTCTCTCTCTCTCTCTCTCTTGTTTTTTTTTTCCTTATTTATTTGTATATTTGTTTATTTATTAATTTCATTCAAGCTTGGATTTACTATATGACAAAAATGTATGGATTTGGAAATATTCAAATATCCATCCATATCTTAGTCATTGCTTACTTGACTCAAGTCTTCGATACGCGATAGCACTATATGCAGTTACGGTCTATAAATAGATAGAAGTCCCCCCTCTCATCAACAAAACCGCCACTTTTTCGATCAGAGAATACACTTTTCCGACGAAGAGGGTTCAGTCTTTTGCCCATTCTCTCCCTACACACGTATAGGTATGTGTATATATAAAACATTTGCAGGTCTCGCAATGCGTTGATCACTAGTTTTCGAGGAACATCTGTTGCAGAGCGTTAACTTTCGTCTGAAGCTCTTCTCTCGCGCAAGCTTTCAGGTGTTACGAATTGCAATTCGTATTTTCCTCGTACTATATCCTGTTTCCATCTGATTTCGAATCGGACTCTGATTTGGGGGATCTGAAACGAGAACTTGGGATATGATTCTGTAACTTTTTGATTTTTGCGGCAATGGAGAATTCAAGGCCTTAGGATCAGTGTGGCTCTAGATTTCCATACCTGTAGAGCACATCTTTTCACTATCAGAACCTCAAAACCAAATTGCCGAGATCATGGAACAGCGAGTTCGGATTCGGCGGTGTCACTGATCGGAGATTCGCATTTTCGTGCCAATTTTCGTTCCATCAATCAGCCGAGCCTCACACTCCAGTATCCATAATTTCCAATGATTCTGTTAAGCCTTTGCTTTCTTGGACTGTGTCGAGCATAGATATTCCGCCGGATGTTTATAAGCAGGACGCGAGTGAGAGCCTATGGAGAGAAGATAAGTCTTGGTTGGGAGAAGGAAGGGATTCTGAGGAGAAATTTTCGTCTTTATTGTTTTTGATATCGGACTTTAGGATTATGAGGTCGGGAAATCGGCCAATGAGGAGGTTGCTCATGTTAATCTTCCTCAACATGGCGTATTCAACTGCTGAACTGTGTATAGGCCTTCTATCAGGGCATGTAGGAATGAATAGTATGATATGCTATCTCCATGCTTGTGAGCTACTATTTTAAAGTGTTGTTTTGCCTCTTTACATGTACATGAGTTCAAGTCCTATACAGTTCTCTAGAAATTGATTTTGAAGATAGGAATTAGATGTGCAATGATAACTTTACAATTTACTCCCTAAGGAAGTATTAGTATATTTTCTTTACTTATTCTCCATTTTGTTGATTGGTTTTCTTTTTCATGCTAATATAATTTGCTTATTCTCCATTGTATTGATTGATTTTCTTTTTCATGCTATGTCAGGTTTGTTGTCTGATGCTTTTCATTTGACATTTGAATGTGGACTTTTAACGTTTTCGTTGTTTGCAATGGATGCTTCACGGACAAAGCCTGATCGACACTATTCTTATGGGTGAGATTAAAATTTTATCTTTACGGTGATGAAAGCGACTTAACTACTCTAAATTGCCTCCTCCACTGCCTTGGTTGTAATTTCTTTTTTGCCACGTTTTCACGTAAAATTCTGTTATTTTCTATAGCTATGGTTGCATACAGTGGAGGGTTTTCATTTTACAAAATATATGGATTTGAATGCTAAAATTATTTGTACTAAAAACACTTACGTATTTGATATTGTCCCCTCCTGCTTTAATATTTATGTGCTGGTCAACCATGTTTTGCTTGAATTGTGTCGACAGCTACCTCATTGACATTTGGAATGTACCAAGAAAAAATTATTAATCAGAGTTCTTTTATGCTAGGTACAAGAGGCTAGAAGTTTTATCTGCTTTCACAAATGCTGAAAGTATTTGAAATTTCTGCATTACTAATGTTACATTCCCTTTTCTTAAATTAATTCTTACATTATGCCTGTGACTTGTATATCCTTTTTTTGTTTTTTGTTTTTAAATTTTCTATGGTTTTCTGTTCAGTATGCCTGTAAAATGGTATCATCATTATTATTCCTTATTATACTTGTGTAAAATTAATTATGGACCGCACTTGAATTATGGATTCTTTCCCCTTCATTGGTGTTGCACGCACTTATGTGTATGTGCAGACATGGTTTTATGCAATGTGTCACGGGCCGAGTGCTTGCCATTCAATCCAAAAGTCTAAGCTATTAAGTAGTGTTGCCTACCCCCCTTATATAGTACAAGATCGCTCTTCTCCTATCCGATGTGAGATCATGACATACTCTCCCACCCGAATCGGCGACGCCCTCGTCGCGGGTCAGGCCACGCTGTTTGCTTTACCTGAGCGCTTGGCGTAAAATTGGATCAGGAGTTGGGCTGCTCTGATGCCACTTGTCACGAGTCGGGCGCTTGTCATCCAACCCAAAAACCTAAGCTGTTAGGTGGTGCTGCCTGCCCCCCTTATATAGCCCAAGACCTCTCTTCTCCTATCCGATGTGGGATCCTGACAAATAGCAGTGGTGCCATGGTCTTTTTCATTTTATTTTTGTGAAACTTCTATGACACATCTTTTTCTTTGTAGATTCTTTTCCCTTTTGTCTGCATACGTCAATAGAATGAGAGTGCCTATTTTCTTGTCCTTCATGGAACGGTAAATTTGTAACAAAAATTTTGACTCTGCATTGAAAAGGTGAAGTGTAGTGAATTCTATGATATGTAAAATGTTGGAAATACATAAATGCAATTAGAATAAAGTTGCTTCGAAGCACACAGCATTCAAAGACAAAAAAAAAAAAAAAAGTCAAAAGACTGGAAAGGTGAAAAGACTTCGTAAAATTTTTCTTTTGTTTTTTGGAAATATAGTCCATCTATACTTCACCAATATTGAGCTCTATTATAAAATCTCCAAAAGAGAAAGAAGACTCATGAAACTTCAGTTTGAGCCAAAATAGAAAAAATGAAAGGAAAAAAAAAAAAAGGATGAAATGTTTAACCTATGTATCATCATCCCAACATCCTCAAAGTATCGGCAATTTTTCTCTCTCTAAATATAGATTACATTGAAAATTTGGAAAGGATGGGACTGTCCAGCATATGATCAGCTCTGCTCTTTGCACTTCTCTGATTTGCTTATATCGCCTGGGCTCTTGTTTAGAAAATTGAAGATCTCTTGTTTTATGTGGAATACTTTTGAAAACTTTCTTGATGTTATCTTCTTTCTCTTGTGTACTTTGTGTATGTGATAATTCTCTTATTATTGAGTTGAGGATATTCTTTAAATGCAGCAATGCAAAAAACTCTATACTTTGATTTGAATCTGGCACCCCTATGGAGATGAATATTTCAATCTACTGCAAGCATTACTCTATCAACACTTACTTTGAAAAGCATTGCCCTAATTAACTGGGAGTAGTTTCTTTATGGTTAAGGACCATAATTTCTGTTTAACTGCACACTCAGTGTCTCACCTTACCATCTTAAACCATGTATATTTTGGCTTTCCCCTTGGCCAAGCCTACCCCACAAGTAAGAGCCATGCCACTCATCCTCTTTGGTGCTTTAATTGGCTGTCTATGATCATGAGCAAAGCATCTTAGTTTTCTCTGATTTATTTATGTCCAACATGTGCTATTTCCACGCCTTCACAAATTTGTTAATTTATATGGCCTTGGCATATATTCATCTCATGATCTGCATTTCAGCCACACACTTTATGAACTGAATTTCCCTGCTGAAAATTTTCTTTCCCATATGCTTGAGCGTGAATGTCATTTCTGTTTTACTCGTGACAAGTTAATTGTCTGAATAAAAGAAATTTATCTTTCTGGTTTAAGGATGTAGATAGAAATGGCTATATTAGCTATGGAGTTCTCCTTTGCTCTTTCTTTTTCCATCTTTTCCTTTGTTGCTTTTTGGTAGACTTCAGATGGTTGATGACGAAGTTTAATGGAGGCAAAATAATGGAAAATTTGTGTTACTAGGCTTTGCCATTTTCTAGCTTGGCATTGCCTTGCCTAATCCTATTCCCCAGTCAATGCTTTGTATGGAATAAGGAAATACTTCTCAGATCCATAAAAAAGAGCAGAAACTCTGATCGATCTCAGAAAGAGAGATGAGGGATCAGTAGTGTAGTTACCTTGCAAGTTCTATTTCTATTTTCTTGCTTAATGATTCTTCTCTCTCTCTTTCTCTTTCTCTCTCTCTAATCTCAATCATTATGGTATTTTTTTGTTATTTTCTCTGCGTGATCTTTAGTTTTTGTTTTGCAAAGTAACTCTACGATGATGATAACCCATGCCCCCTTTCTTGCGCAACCTCAAAACACCCAAAGAGAGAGAGAGAGAGAGAGAGAGAGAGAGAGAGATAATATAGGACACACATACTCCTCGGAGACACTAATTGGCGTGTCTAAATTTTTGTTTATTTATTTTCCAATGGACACACCCAGGACACGCAAGAGACACATATTCATCACTTAAATGCGCATTAAACACATTGCAAGTTTAAAATCTAAACTTGTTTTCATCATGTCTTGAGTTAAATGATGATTAAATTATGGATTGGATGGTGTTTTCATGTTGAACTAGTATTTTATTTTTTATTTTGTATGGTTTGTAGATGTTACTTTCATATATATAGTAAATAAAATATATAAAAATATATATATTTTTATTGTATCCTTCCTGTGTCCGTGTCCTCATTTTTTTAAATTGCCATGTCCGTACGGTATCCGTATCTGTACTTGTGTCAGTGTCCATGCTTCTTAGGAGATAATTGTGATATGTTCCACTTTTATGTATCAAAAGAATTTTACTCGCATCATGATGATCACTCTTTTTATTTCTATATTCTACTCATATCATGATAATTGCTCATTTATATAATTATTTTTCTTGTTAATTGCATCGCTTGGGATAATATAACACTTTTTTGTTTGTGCTGCCTGTGTAGACAGCTGTTTCTTTTGTTTATGTTCTTCTCCTTAGCTGTGGAAGCACTTCATGCATTTATACAAGATGAATCTGAACACAAGTAAATTACACTTAGATTACAAATGATCTATTTTGTCTAAATTTCTTTATTACATTTATTTTATTGGATAATGATCTTATATGGTCTTTGTATCTGTTTACTTATTCTGTATTCCTGAATGTCAAGCATAATTATCTTGTTTTCCCATGAGAGGTAAACTGCCGTATTCTCATTATATATGCTTGAACTATACATTTGATTATATATAATGTGTGTAACATTGCTAAAAAGCTGTGGTACCATTTACCAATCAATGGGTCAACCAAAACTAAAATTTTTATTTGTCCTCACTTGCAAACCTGTCAATGAATCTACTTCTATAGATGTATTTCTTTTTCTTTACATTTTTGATAAGTGGGAAAAAAAATTTCATGTTAACTCTTGTGCTTTTCAGCTTTTTTGCTATATGAAGTATATTGTCAAGTTCATCTTTCCATGAAGCATAGAGCAGGGTTTGGTATTTAAAATGTTGCACAGTGCATGCTTGCATAGTTGCATGTCCAACATTTCAGATTTTTGTCTGTTGTGGAAATACCTTTTGTTGGTTCACCTACATACTTTTTTCCTTCTCTTTGAAAGACAAAAATCTTTTGTTCTCATGATCCCATTCCCATGCTTCGAACTGTCAACAGCTGCCGCGTGAGTTTTGAAGGCCAACCGTAATACTATTCAACATACTGGTTGTTAGTATTCCTACCTCCATGCTTGATAGGTCGTTCTGAATGGGTTTTAAAAAATCAGGAAGATGATATGTCTTCTAATTTGGGTTATGGGTCTGAGATGTCAGAGTGGGTTATGAAGAGGGTAAAAGGTCTAAGCAAATTTCTTGGAATTCCGTGTAATGAATTCGAGAATGATGCTTTGAAGCTATTAACAGCAATTGAAGTAAATAAGAGGCCAAGGATGGATTATAAGTCCACAAGGAGGAGTGAGGGAAGTAAAGCCAAGAGTGGTAGGGAATTAAAGAACCTTGGTTAGCACCATCAAGTATGATGGTAGAGGTAAAAGGTCTAAGCAAATTTCTTGGAATTCAGTGTAATGGATTCAAGAATGATGCTTTGAAGCTATTAACAGCAATTTAAGTAAATAAGAGGCCAAGGATGGATTATAAGTCCGCAACGAGGAGTGGGGGAAGTGAAGCCAAGAGTGGTAGGGAATTAAAGAACCTTGGTTAGCACCATCAGTTATGATGGTAGAGGTAAAGGGCCTGGTTTGAAGGGGGTTGAGGAAGGGTTGTTGTTGGTTCTTGTTTTTGGTAGAGAGTCCTCGTCAGGTTCAACCTTTTTTGTGTTTTTTGTGTTTTTTTTTTTTTTTTTTGTGTTTTTTTTTTGGTTCTGTAGGGTCTCTATGATTGTTTGCACTGATCTGTGCTTTCAGATTGCTCTTGTAAGGGTGGTGTCTTCCAAACAGGTGTTGTGAAATATCTTGGTACATTAATTAATATGGAGTAATATTTGTATGCCAGCTAGATATGTCAATAGTAAGCGATTTTGACAATGAAATATGATCATCTATGAAAGCGTTCATGCATCATGCACATACAGAATCATGGAGATATCGAAATGTATGTTTTGCATATTAGGGATGGCATCATGTTATACAATCATTTCATTAAGTTTGTGAGATTTTAATTTCTTGTTCTTCTTCTTTGTTCTTTCTTTCTTTCTTTCCCCCCTTTTTTTTTTTTTTTTTTTTTGTCTTCATGATTTGATTTGAATATTTGCTAATCACTATCTATTATTCAGGCATTACTTGATTGTTTCAGCGGTGACAAATTTGTTGGTGAATCTTGTTGGTGTTTGGTTCTTCCAGAATTATGCTCGCATTAATCTTGGTTAGTCTCTAGCTGCTGTTAATAGTTACATCTTTTGGGTCATGATAATTTAATATTTATTAGGAGTTGATTGGGAATGTTTAAACAGTTGTGAGAGTTAGATGTTTGAAATGTGCTTTGTTCCCCAGTCATACAGCCTAAACTTAAACTTAGCCCTGCCAGTCAATTTAGTTATGGTGCAAAAAGTATAAACCATGGTAGATTGGTGATGGGAGCTACTTCTTTTAAACTTGAAGTGAACTAAGTAATCTTTTTATTCCTTTACCCTTACAACCTAGTAGACAAATGTGTGTTTGCTGGAAGAAAATGTTAGCTTGTGGTTGTCCTGATGCTTAGGTAAACTCAGTTTAGCACATTCATTGTGCTGCTTAGTTAAAAAGTTAAACATGTATTAGGAAAAGACGAATTTTCTATTGGAGCTTCCATTCCTATTTCAGTGCTCTATAATTTAGCGTTTTGGCACTGTGACAAAGTGGCATACATGGTTAACTTGAAACAAAATGTACTGTAATGCGCATGTTAATCAGTGGACGCCTTCGATGTTCTGATTGGCATTTGACTTGGTAAAGGTCACACAACAACTGTAGTAGAACAGAGGACTTATTGCAAGGGCAAACTGTTATCTGAGGTGTATCATGTATGCTTTATGTGTCATTCACCCTCCAGTTGAATTCTGCAATGATTCATGCAGAAATTAGAAATAAATTTGTCACTCCGTCTCCAGAAGCTCTTTTTAAAATATCTGTACTGTTTAGATCTTCATTCTTCCAAGTACACAGAGAAGACAAAATTCAAGCCTACACAACAAATTGTATTAGACTTTTCTTTGTCCTTCTCCCTACAAGTCCTCATAAGAAAAGCTCCATTTTATATTTAAGTGGTCATCATAGAACGACTTGAGTTTAGAACAGGAAGCGTTGCACACCTAAATTTTGTTTTCTTATGTTGCGTGTTTGCTTGCAGTTTATAGAAAAGCAGAAGATATGAACTACCACTCGGTTTGCCTGCATGTTCTTGGTGATTCTATTTGCAGGTAAGGATTACTCTCTCGCTTTCTCCTCACATATTACAAGATGGATTGGTGCATACATTGATTTCAAATGTATGTATTTTCGGATCCTTTTGCCCTATTTTTTTGTGTATATATATTTGCTTATGGATCTGTCTTAATCTGGTGTATGCCAATTGTTTCTCAACGCAGGTTTGATCCTGGCCTTTTGGCTTCTGACCCTTGGGTAATCTGTCGTTAATTTGGATTGAAGAATATGCTTTGCAACCTCTGCCCTCTATCCACCCTCCTTTCTGCTCTTGTTAACTTATATGTTATGTTTCCTTGTGTTTCAGGGTTAAGAATGCTGAAGTTTTGTGTTTGGGACTAGTTTCAGTCACAGTTTTTATGCTCGTCATGCCGCTGTTTACAATGACTGGTGGCATCCTTCTACAAACTGCACCACCCAGTATTCCACCTTCAGCACTAAGCAAATGCTTGAGACAGGTTATAACATATCTTTTATATGAAGATTTAGATTTATTTTTTATGTTTTATTTTGAATGAAGGATTTGGTGGTTAGTTTATCAAATATACTAATATTAGTTTGGTCAGGTAATGTCTCAGGAAGATCTTTCGGAAGTTTCTCAAGCACGTTTTTGGGAGTTGGTGCCAGGTCATGTTGTTGGATCACTCTTACTACAGGTAATAATCATCAATTAGTTTTGTATAAATCAGTGTTGATCCACTGAATGATCAGCCAGGTGCACACTCCCCGTCCGCATTAACAAAATATGGCCATGTATTCCTCTGGCCAAATGAGTTCTTTCTTCTTCTTCTTTTTATTTTATTTTAAATCCCTAGTTAGCATTTTGGGTGCCTCCTCATAGTAATTTAGTGGTTGCATGCTTTTGGTGGATAAAATTAACAGGTGAAGAAGGGGATGGATGATTGTCCGATACTTCAATATGTGCATGGTTTTTACCATGATTTGGGCGTGCGGGACTTGACAGTACAAACTGATTATGCCTGAGCCATCTCTCTCTCTCTAGCGTTTCTGTAAGTTGAAAACAGCTTTATGAGTACTTAATCTGCATTTGTCATCACATGCCCATTAAAAGAATAGTATTAAAACTAGAGGGGATTTTAAATATGTTTGCTATTTTTTTTTATCATATCAAAATATGTTTGCCATTTGATTGAAAATAACTCTGCAGAATAAATTATTGTTACCCTTCTAATATATATATATATATTTTTTTATCACTATGATGGAATTTTGTGTAAAATCTCAGGTTCTTTAACTTTGTTTATGTTACAAAGCCAGCTAAAAAAGAAGAGTTCACTTGTAAACAAAGAAAGAAATGAGTTTGTATTAATTCTTCAGTTCCTTTACAATTCGTTCATTCACAGCTATATAGCCTTACTACAGAATCAGTTATGACTCCAGTAACCGAAAGCTTAACTGTAAAACCTTCCTAACAAACACTCAAGCCAGTACTCTGCTTTCGCGCCGAAAACAGAGACGAACAGAGTGGTTAAGTTGAGTCAGTTTTGACTGCTCAACTTCTTTTTCTTGTCTTCCAATAGTACCCTGCCACATCATTATTTAATCCAGCTCAGTAATTAATTGTCAGCTCATCCATTTCCAGCTGCTAGCCTTCCAGATTTGCATGTGACTTGCATGTGGCCGTTGCTTCTTTATTCTGCCTATCACCTATACTCAGGCTTGTATCAATTTACTTTGAGATCATTTACCCCAGGATTCCCGACCTTAATCCTAGGTATGGAGCCGTTGTCGCATTATAACATGCATGCCAAGCTTCTTAGAGTTGAAATTCCTGCTAGAACATTTCAGTCCTTCAGCTGGGATTTCTTTGGTCCAGTAACTGAACTCTGATTTTGTAGCTCTACATTTCAGATCCTCGTCTTGCATTAGCTTCTCCCTGCACTTATTTTCCAATGCAAGTAAAAGAAAAACATGCTTAGCAAAGCAACCCAGAACCACTGATCTCAAGATCCAAACACACAACAGGTTAACTGCATCGGACAAGTGGGGGCAGCTGCCCACACTGAACTCGGCAACTTCTATTATTTTTTTAAATTTATTTATTTGTATTTGTGTATTCTAGGTTGCAAATATAATGTATTGCCCTCACTGAATTTCTTACATTTACATTTGCCCCCGATGAATCTACTAACACCTCCATTATTTATCCAAATTGAATTTCACTGACTTTTTATTATTTGGCCAAAATAAACAGTACAATCCCAATCTTCTAATATTAGATTATGAGGTTGTGTGGCAATTATGGAGCCATGTTTTGACTTTATAGGTTCTCTTAATTTTGGTGACGGACATAATTTTTTCGTGTTGTATAGAAGCAGTGCCCATTTTTTTGCGATTTTTAATGTAATTATCTCTTTATTTATTAAAGAAAAAAGATTATTAATTAGGAAATAATTTTGTATACAATTCTATGTAACTTTTGCTCCCACTGAACAATCACCTTGGATCCGCAGCTGTCCAGGGGAGTGGTATTTAGAACAAAAGTGGAATTTTGAAAGCACCAATGATGTTTTTGTTAGAGAGCTTGATATGCATCATTGGGGTCCATATTTAATAGTTTAAGCTTTTAGGTCAAGTGTTGACTCACCATCGTATTAAAGCTTTGGCTGGGAAGAGATCTTGGGTTCAAGTATCTCTGTTTGTATTTGTTCTTCTAGTTGCATTCTTTTCTTTCTATCTCTGTATGTTGCATTTTCACGCGCAACGCGGGACTACACTTGAGAAAGAGAGGTAAGATGGTAGAGAGCTTGATATATATAACTTGAGCTTTTTTTTTCTATCTCTCCATGTTGCGTCCATGTGCAAAGCGGGGTTGCACTTGAGGGAGGAGAGTAAGATGTTAGAGAGTATCTTAAACTTTGAGGTTAAGTGGTGACTTTACAGTTTTTCGTTCCATTACATAGCATGAATGGGTGTCTATACTAGACAGGTTTGCAAGAGAGCTCCACAAGCATTGCCTGTTACTTGAATGGCACCCAAAGCTGTATTGCATAATTTGTGTTGGTACAAAACTTATGCAGAAGAAGATAAAAGGGGTAAATGCATTTTATCTCCTTGCGGTACGACTCAAAGACGCATAATTCCCTAGTCATTTAAAGTGTACATAGCCCCCTTGTGTTCTGAATTAAAGTGCAAAATGGATGGACGGTAACTTTCGTTAAGGAAAAGTCCAAAATGCCCTCTCTCTGGCTCTCTCTCGCAAAATATGTATCTCCTCTGTATATCTTCTCTATCTCTCTCCTCCCCAACATTGAGCCAGTCACCGGAGATGGCGGTACCAGCATCCCCAGCTGCCCATTGCCTCCGACCACCCCGACAGCTCAATGTGACCCATGACCTCACCCCACAGCACACCGCAACCCACTGCCACCTCTGACCATCCCCACAATCGACTGCCCAGTGCCGCCATCTTTTTCACTCTAATCCACCGCAACAACCATCACCTCCTTTCTATCATCTCGTCCAGCCACCGTAACCCAAACCACCATGGATGGCACTCCACAAACCATTACAAATCCCTCATGAAACCACCACTGAAGCCTTAGAACTTAATTTTAGTAAATAAGCATTTCAATAGTCATTGCCAAAGACCACCACCATCCAAAATCTGTAATTATCTCTTCCAGCCAGGATTCATCACGCAGTGACCCCTCCAATCTTTGCAAAATGTAGGCTCCATGCCTTTAATATCTCCATGGTTTGAGCCACCATTATTATTTTTTTTTTTGGTTTCCTAAGGTATTTTCAGGATGGCCACTTTAAGGCTTGACCCAAGATTAATTCTCCGAGATACGGTCAGGTGCCGAAGCGGGAACCTCTCTCAAGAAAGTTTGCTGCATCCACAAGAGTTCGAAACCGAGACCTCTTGCTTAAGTGACTAGAGTGTCTTCCATAGAGCCACCATTATTACAGTCAAGTAAATCAACACTTTATAATAAAGCCCTTGATACAGGGCATGGGTGAAATGGGGGGTTTGGTGACTTGAAAACTCTAGGGAACAAAAAAAGAAGAAGGGGTTTTTGCAGCCGCTAGGGCAATGTACAGTGGGGAGGAGGAAGAAAGCAAGGGAGAAGAAAAAAACAAAAGGAAAAATATTATTTGGAGGTAAAAATGTCTTTTCAAAATACAAGAGGGTTATGAGTTCATTTTTAAATGACAAGGCGATTATGTGTTTTTCACGCATACCCTAGGGCAGTAAAGTGTATTTAACCCAAGATAAAAATATTGCTTCCAACGCATGATATTTGCAAAGAATCAAAGCTCCTATCAACAGAGAATGGACTTCGATGGGTGCACGGATTGAAACATGCCGTTCATGCACATTATTTACAAAAGATCCTGATGCAAATTTATTTAAGATTTTAGAAATGCAACATCTTCAGAGATATATATATATATATGTGTGTGTGTGTGTGTGTGTGTGTGTGTGTCTGTGTGTCTGTTTGTGTATGGAATATCATCTACCGCTGAGTACTGTAATTGGTGTAACTTGGCCTCCTGCGAGAGAGTAATCCAAATCTTCTTTGAACGAAGGAGCTATTGCCGGCCACATGAAAGCTGGTTTCTCATCTGGGATAGGTGGTGGAGCTGCCTCCCCTGTAAGAACCTGAAGAGCAGTTCTCATGGAAGGCCTTTGGTATGGGTTGGGATGGCAACAGGCTAATCCCAGCTTCAACACACACTCTGCTTGCTCCTCTTCAAATTCCCCACCAAGGCTGATATCTACAACATCAATGATCTTCCCTGACCTGTAAAATTCCCATACCCCATCAACAATGCCATTGTTGTAATTATTCCACTCGCTTTGGTTTCCAGGCTTTCTTCCACAGGCAACTTCAAGTATTAGAACCCCAAAGGCATATATGTCTGTCTCAACAGTTGCCCTGTTGTTATGAAAGCTCTCTGGAGCCATATAACCAGGCGTTCCTGCGATCTCCTTTGTTGAGTGGTGAGTCTTTTCACTCACTTGAATGGTTCGAGCTAGTCCAAAATCTCCCAACCGGGCATTGAAATCTGAATCTAACATTACGTTGCTGGCTTTTATGTCGCGGTGAAGTACCCTCTTCTCGCACCCATTGTGAAGATAATCTAGCGCCCTGGCCACTCCACAAATTATCCCATGCCTTATCTCCCAACTCAATGTTGAATCTGCGGGGCGAAAAATGAGCTTGTCTAGGCTCCCATTTGGCATTAAATCATAAACCAGGAGGAGCTCCTTGCTTTCGTAGCACCATCCGATTAATTTCACAAGGTTCTTGTGATGGAGATTGCCAATTATGGTGACTTCGGCTACAAAATCCTGCTTCCCTTGACTCGAATCCTTTGAAAATCTTTTCACAGCTACCTCTGTTTTGTCCAACAATCCTTTATAGACAGTCCCACATCCTCCTCTCCCAAGCTCGTTCTTGGAGTCAAAATTCCCGGTAGCGCGTTTAATTTCCTTCAGCCTGAACTTCTTGGGTGCATTTGCTGAATTCTGAATCTGTAGCTCTACCTCAGGATCCTCATCTTTCATTTGTTGCTCTCTGCACTTCATCTTCCGATAAATGTAGAACGAGGAGAACCCGCCTATCAAAGCAATCAGAAGCACCGGAATCAAGATCCAAAGCCACAACAGCTCAAGTTCCTCGTCATCATCGTCTAAATTAGTACTAGTGAAATTCCATGATTTCACGCAGTTGAGCTGAGTGTTATCCCCAGTGGAAGCCGAAAACCCGACAAAAACCTCCTCTGGAAGATTCTCAGAGAGATCAAGAGGCATCGAAATAACTGGATTATTCAAGCTGAATACAAAAATCGACAAGTATTTCGATTCCCCATCATAACGAATGCTTACATTGGTATCATTCCCACTCGAAATATTAACACCATGGTCGTTTAATGACTCTTGCTTAATGGAGTTGATGCTGTTTACATCAACACCAACATGGTTGTCATCGACATCTTCTGAATATAGGCTCTTCTTCGTGTCGAATTCTACAGCAACTATGTTGCTCAGGGTTGAGCCGTTGGTGCTTGCATTTACAATACCGAGCCATTGGCCATGGCTGTTTTCCGGGACAGATCCAGTCTCCTTCGTCAGTATGAAAGCCAGTCCTTCACCGCCTGGATCGGTCTGGGGCTTGATGTTAAGAACAAAAGTGGAATTGAATGAAGCTGTGATGTTTTTCTTTCTGCTCCATAGCTTGAATGGGTGCTTATGCCATACTCGTCCGGACAGGTTCGTAATAGGAGCTCCACGAGGCTCGATTGTGACTTGAATGGCATCGAGATATGTACTTGAATTGCTGGTTAAATCTAAATCTTCTTTGCTTTCTTCATCGAACTTCGGATAACTGAAATTCAAGCACTCCACTTGAATTATGAAGCTGCTGATCAAGAGAGTAGCTATCACAAGGAGCTTAAAAGGGTACATACTAAACGGTGTTTGAAGATGATTACGGCCGTAAATGGCTTTAACTGTATGCAGATGGTACCATGTGTTGTTGCTGTTTATTATGAGTATTTTGAAGAACATGTTTTCTTCAAACAACGCATAAGCATTGAGGTATACATATATATATATATATATATATATATGTATATGTATTGGTAGGAAGGTACTGGGTAGTTCATTCTTGGGAAAAAAATAGGTAATGACTAGTACAAAGGAGAAACTAAAAATGATCAATACAAATCAATACATAGAGAAACTTAGTGGTTTTGCAAGGACGTTCTACATTCAGGTAAAAGTCAAAACCGATAGTCACGCCCAAGGTTGCTATGCTGATGGTCTCTTCTCACTTGCTTTACTAAATTAAAAAATAAAAAAAAAATAACCTATGCACTTTGAAACTATTGATTTTGGATGTACAAATAAAAAAAATTTATATAGAAAATTTTATCAGAATAATGTGATTGGATAAGAGACATTTATTTTAAAACAAGATACCCATCATAATGGCTCTTAATTACATTAATGTTACTGTCATATCATTCTTTTCTATGGAGTTTTTTGTACATATTATCTAGAAGAATAGCATTTTCTTTTTAGATAATGCTATACAAATAAAAAAAAACTCATAGAATTTATTACTAAAGTGACGAGGTTGGATAAGATAGCTCACTTTAAAACAAAAACTCTCAGTATGATAACTTTAAGTTACAATAATTTCACTGTCATATTATTTTAGTGGTGTTTTATGTACATATTTTCTAGAAGAGTAGCAATTTTCCTTTTAATAGATAAAATGCTATTATTCAAGAAAATTTGTACAGAAAATTTATTAAAATAATGTTGTGATGATATTTTAGTAATTAAGAGTTTATTATAATGAATGCTTTTTTTTAACAAAATGTTTAACTATGTCATTTTGGATGAAAATTTTGTATAATTTTTTTTTATTTGTATAGCATTAGCCTTTTATGAAATTAAGACTTTTCATTTTCTCAACTAAGAAGTAAGAACATCCATCAATGGATTTGTCTTTTTGAAAATTCCAAAACGATTAGTCGTGAAAACAACATACAAATAGAACTTTTACACAGAAACACGGCATCTTTGGAATTTATGAGCGGTCTTTAGTTTTGAAATTACAAGATCACAATAAATCACATTATTATATAAAAAAATTATTTCAAAATTTTAATTCCTATAACTAACATTAGTCTTAGGGCTCATTTTGTTGAACTTTTTTCAAACTTTTTGGGTTTGACTATTTTTGCTTATAAGCAAAAAAGTCAAGATTTTGAAGTTTTTTTAGTTTAGTTTTTTTTTTTTTTTGACTTTTCTACCTATCTTATCTTGTTAAAAGTAAAAAAAAAAAAAAAAAAAATTTAACTGTTTTACTTATAAGTTAAAAATACAAAATAAAAAAAACTTTATCAAACAGACTTTCCCAGCATTTTGTTTCCAGTTTTAGCTATCAACCATTGGCTCTTAAACTTTTGTATTTTTTTCTTTGCATCTTTATCCTCAAGTTTACGGCATCAATGTTATCTGGTCCACTTGAGAAATTACTAAGAAGGATCTTTCGATTAAGATATTATGGAGAACGGGCTGCAATTCAAACTTGAATGAATAACTAATTCTATGCACAATGACAGCTTAGACTCTACTTAGAAGCTTCATTTTGCTTTTGTTATAGGGAATTTGGCAAGGGAAAAGTAGGGAAGTTATTTTCAGTGTTGGTAGAATTGCAATTGTAAAAGCAAAAGAATGGTTCTACAAAGTTGTGTTTGGATCAATTATTTGGTGATAAAACAGAAAAAAAAAAAGATGAGAAAAAAGAGAATAAAAATCCTTTTTCATTTTGTTATATTTTCCTTCATCTTTTTCTTTTCCTTTATATTTTTCTAGAAAAATTCGGATTTCAAACATAACATAAAGAAAAAAGGCAAAAAGAAAAATGATAGTTCAGTAAAGAAAAAGGCTATAGAACACCGAGTAGTTGGTTCAAAGGTTAAGAACCCACATTCCTCGTTTAATGCTTGAGTTTGAGTTTTTATAGCTGTTTAATGGGGCTAAACTTATTTTTCAGCACCCAAAGCATATGATGAGACCTAAGCTTTAGCACCGACATAGATGCAATAGTAGTGTTAGGAGCAATGCTATCTGAGAGATGTATAAAGTAGTATATTTGTATGTCTATTTTGCCTCCTTGGTACCAAAAATAAATAAAAAAAAACAAAAAGCAATACGTGTCACATGTATTTATCAATGTAGACCTACAATTTTGTGTCCAATAGTAAAGAAAAGGAGGTGGAAAATGTGGTATATGTATTGAGGATTACATTTTAATACTAATTACTTTGGATGTGAAAAAATGCATATACGGTAAGGTCAGTTACTTTGGATGCCATTTTTTTTTATGAGTTATTGTTTTTGGGAGAATTTTTTATGAACTTTTGAATTTAGTTTTTTATTTTTTTCAATAGCTTTTAAGACGAAAAGCTAGCCAAAAGATCATGAAAACCCCATATATCCAACGGGTTGAGCGTAGTTAGGTTGCTTCCATTGTCATTTAGTTGACATTACTAGTTACCTCCTACTAAAATGCTATTTAGATAAAGGTAATGGCTATCATAACTTTAATGCTATGTTTGAATTTTAAATTTATTAAGAAAAAAATAAAAGTAACCAACTTGAAATTCTAAATTTTATGCTTTTGTTTGTTTTGATTGAAAAAATAAGAAAGAAATGAATATGCATTTATTAATAACGAAGGTAAAGAGAAATAAGAGACAATTTCCTCACTCATTTCTCTTTTATTTTCTTGTAACCACCAAAGTAATTTTAGTTCTCATTTCTTTTCTTTTTTCCTCAATAAATCTAGGATTCAAACATAGCATATCGCTCTATTGGGAAAAATAAAATCAGTCGTTGTGTGTTTTTTCATTACTTTTTGATAACATTTCTTCTACAATTCTCACCACAGTTGTCTTTTTTAGCATAATAATTCAACCCCCCCCCCCCCCCCCCCCCCTCTGAGGTTTTTGACAAATATAGTGAGAAAAAAGTGGTCTAGTACTATGGATTGAAACATCAACAATGGAACTAGAGGGGGGTGAATAGGTCTCAACCATTTTTAAGCCTATGTTAGCAAGATAAATATGAAACAATTCACAACCAGAAAATAAAGCACACAGTATAAACACACAGAATTTTTAGCATAAAATCCTTGCAGAAGAAAAGCACGAGACCTCGTCCAGCTCTAACCAAGCACTATGAATGTTCAAATAGTACAAGAGATCTTACAACTTTTTATACTTGTTGAATTCACAACTCTAGGTTTGTATATTCATCTTATACTCCATCCGCATCCACGAACTAATTCATGAGCACTTAGAATCTCACTAAATCCTCGATGAGTCTTTCAATGACTTGAACTCCTTGGAGGCATTATCAACTCTACAATAGGTGGAAGGAATGAATGGTGAAGTCATCTTATGCTTGGTATATGTGGAGGTTGCTTGGAGTGTGAGAGAAGGGGAGAAAATACTCTCACACACTTCAAAGGAGACTACCAGCTACTTTTAGCTTTTTGATGCACAGCTCAAGGTCTAAAAAACATAATTGAGCTGTTCTATTAAAGCGCGCAAGGTGTGATTGTACTTTAAAATGTACAATTAGAGTCCCTAATTGTAAGTTATTATTAGCAATTATTTATTTACTATTAAACACGAACAATATGCAAAAAATAAAGCTTTGATTTTTTTTTTTTTGAAAAAAAAATACGTTGAAAACCTGCAAAAAAGAAAGGCAAACACTATGCAAATAAATAATTATAAAATGAAAAAAATACACAGACACACAGCAAAATACATTCTAAGAACAGCTAGCAAAGTCGAGCTAGACCACAGACATCCAAATGAAAGTAGTTTACAGTTCTGGTAAAATTTAGGTGTCCAATACCTCGGTATTTACTCTACCCTTAATAATTTGTAAGTAAACAATTTGATTCTCTGTCATTAATCGATTACTCTCTTTGCGATGTCTGTTCATACGCTATACTTATTCAGTTCTTTAACATTTGCCAGTCACAAAGACTAACAACAAATGACAAAAAACGAAAGTTAAATAAAAAGCGGCAATATATTGTAATATAATATAATATAATATATATTAGCATAATATATTATATATATTATATTATATTACAATATATTATATAAGATATTAGATAGAATATATTATTTACACTCCACTAAATATCTATATAGATATAATAAATAAAATATTATTTTAACATGTATGATATACACACCATACCTGTACACATTATTTTGCTAATTTTACTTTCAAATTCTCGAGAGCTTTGTTTAGATTGTAACTTGACCATGAGGTATAAGGTAAGGAAGACGAAAGGGTAAAAAGTTCAAAACATGTTTGATCAAGGCATGTAATAATTAATGAATACGTACCTTCATTTTCTCTCAATTTCATTTGATTATTTTTTTTTTTTTTTTGGTTCTTCCCTTCTTTTATACTGTCTTTTCTTGTTTTTTTTTTTTTTTTTCATTGTATTGTAAAAACATCCCCCTTTTATCAATTTAATTTTCACAAGTGAAGATACTTGTGATTTTTCTATTAGAGTAGAAACTTTAACAATGCTATATTAAGTACAAGATAAGAAATAGATCTAACATTAGGTCCAAGAGAATTGTATCAACAAAGCAATCTGTAGTTCAAAAGATCAAAAATGGTCTCAATTCATACCATCAATTTGTGCAATAACTATACCGAAATACGATTTGTGCATAGAAATTACCAAATATAGTAAAAAATCTACATTTTCTGAAAGATCTAGAATTTCATTACCAAGAATTGAAATATTCAAAAAATATACAATAAAAACCTAATTATTTTCGTTGAAATCCCAAAATCCTCAAATGATCTTCCCAATTGGTTTCAAGAATAAAACTAGCTACTCATGCTATTAAAAATACTTTACTTCAAAAATAATTTAATTACTGATAATATAAATCACAATGAAAAACTTGTTTTGATCCTGAATATGACAATCTATTAAAACACCCAAGCGCAGGTGCGGCGAAGCAGTAAATAAAAATTCGGTAAGACCAGAGTCGATCCACAAAGAACGGTTAATAGAACATGCAAAATTAGGTACTAAAATTCACCCCAAGTAACATATTAGATACCAACTAAGTCATGCTAGATACCGTAGTGTTGCAATAACTTCAGTTGGAATCTAAGCTAACTGGTTTATGGTTGTCTCTTTTTATTATAATTTACATTTACTCTCTTACATGAACAACTAGTGTGAGATGCCTGATTTCTTTTTCTTTTTTTTGAGAGAGAATATCTAGTGAGGTTGGATCAAAGCTTAAATGATGACACTGTGTTTTTATGTTGTAATACCTTTCTTATCATGTAATGACCATACACACAAAACCTCTCATATATTGTTCTAAGACATTATCTTGCTTGTGTATTAAAAAGTAAGATAGACAGAATACGCTTGTGTTTGATACATCTCATACTTTGTCTTCATTATCCTCACTTATAGGCTACATTTTGATGTTTATAAGTATCATCATTAGAAACCCTCACGAGACTATAATCGTCCACTAGGGGTAACCTAGGGATTTAACGGCTTAGTGCATAGGCTGAATGCACTCGTGATCTCTACGAAAGTGGAGCATACATTTTTAAGTGTGTTTATTTGTTTTGCTAGGGACTACCAAAAGCAAAAGATAATAAATAGATCTAACATTAGATCCAAGAGAATTGTATTAACAAAAAAATCTGTGGCTCAGAAAATCAAAGATGATCTTGAGTCATTTTAAAAGTGCACAACAACTCAAAGTTCTAATAATTCAACATATTCAATTACCTAAGTAATTAAAACAATCATATCAAATACAAGTATAATGGAGCTATTGAACGAGTGACGTGAAAGAATTTCATTAAGAGTAAATGTAAACACTTTGAAAGGTGTAATTTGCTTTAAAACTTACTTGGTGAAAAATCGACACTTGTATAAGAATGAAATTATACAATATGTATGAATACAAAATTTATCATGATATGATATAAGTGCTGTAAATATCCTCTATCAATGTGTTAAGATAAAATCTTGCAATTCTATTAAAAAAAAAGATAAAACAGAAATTGTGCTAAGTGAATGAAAATATGTTTCAACCAAATCTCAAAAATTTATACTTGCATTTTTTAAAAAAAAAAAATACTTTGAAAGAAAATACTTGGAAAACCTGCAAACACAAACAATATGTAAAAAATAAAGCTTTTTTTTGTTTATTTTTTGAAAAAAAACATACATTGAAAACCTGAAAAAAAAAAAAAGACAAACAATATTTAAACAAATAATTATAAAATAAAAAAATACACAGACACACAGCAAAATACATCCTAAAATTAGCTAGCAAAGTCAAGCTAGACCACGAACATCCAAATCAAGGTAGTATACAGTTCTGGTAAAACCCAGGTGTCTCAATGCCTCATCATTTACTCTATCCTTAATAATTTGTAAGTAAAGAAACAATAAAAATGCAGAAAGTAAAAATGGTAACCCAAGGGCTTAGCCACTAAAAGTAAAATGCATTAAAGTAAAGAAATGATAACCGTTTCATTTGAGTGGACGTCTGAATGCCAAAAGGTTTTCGACAAGCTTAAAGAACTGTTGACCACCTCACCTATCATTCAGTCACCAAGTGGTCATTAACTTTTGAGTTGATGTGTAATACTAGTAATTATGTTGTAAGAGCAGTTTTGGGGGCGGAGAGTGGACAAGAAACCCTACGGTATCTATTTTGACTATATTTGGTAATTTCTATGTACAAATCGTATTTTAGTATAGTTATTGCACAAATCGATGGAATGAATCTATGACTTTAATTATATTATTCTAGATTAAATTATTATTGAATTGGCTTTAATTAAATTCTAGATATTTTTGAAACGTAAATTTTTTACTATGTTTGATAATTTCTATGCGCAAATCTTAGTTTGGTATAGTTATTGCACAAATCGATAGTATGAATTTATGACTTTAATTATATTATTCTAGATTTAATTAAATGATTTGAGTTAAAAAAAACCTCCGTTGGAATTTTGGGTGAATGGAATGATCGAATCAATTGGGTCCAAGACAATTTTATTGAATTTCGTTTTGGTTTAAGTTAAGTAAACTATCATCAATCTCCTAAAAATATTATTTTTCTGTGGTTACCTTTTCTATAGCAATTGTCCAATTCTCATCGGTACTATTTAAGCTAGAATTCAAACCAGTCGACTTAGGTTCCAACTAAAGTTATTGCAACACTACGGTGTCTAGTATGGCTTAGTCGGTATCTAATCTGTTACCGGGGGTGAATTTTACAACCTAATTTTGCATGTTCTTTTAATTGTTCCTTGTTGATTGACTTCAGTCTTACCAAATTTTTATTTATTGCTTCACCGCACCTCCACTTGAGTGTTTTAATAGACTGCTATATTCAAGATCGAAGCAAGTTTTTTTATTATTGGAACATGCTTCTGCTATAAGGATACCTACTATGTGGGGGCCATCCACGGTCGGTCTTAGATGGGATTGAGCATATTGCAATGGGCAAGGTGAGCGTGGAGACAACATGGGCAAGTAAGGGTAGGTGAGAACAAGAGGAAGAAAAGAGGGGAGTAGGTGTGCCTGCCATCTATAAAAGGAGAAAGAGAAGAGAGCAGAGTGTAGGGAGCAGAAGTTTTAATTTTTAGAGAGAATTTAGTGTAGAAAATTTCTTTAGTGATTAATTTGTTTTTATTTTCAGTCTTGTATTTTATTGTGATTTATATTATTAGTAATGAAATTATTTTTCAAGTCAAGTGTTTTCCATAGTATGAGTAGTTAGTTTTATTATTGAAACCAATTGTGAAGATCATTCGAAGATCTTGGGATTTCAAAGGAGGCAATTAGGTTTTATTGTATATCTTTTGACAAGACCTATTGGGCCATTCTCCAATTTAATGAGAACATCGATGCGGCTGGCCAAGCTAGGAAGCTACAACTCAATGAATTTGAGGAACTTCGAAATGACACCTATGAAAATGCAAAGATCTTTAAGGCAAAGATGAAAACATTCCATGACCAACACATTCTTAAGAAGTCCTTTCACATCGATCAAAAAGTTTTGCTTTACAATTCTCAATTAAACTTGTTTCCGAGCAAGTTGTAGAGTAAGTGGTCTAAACTTTATCTGGTAAGAGATGTGTCACCGCATAAAGTGGTAGAAATTAAGAATTCCAGTAACTAGAATGTTTTTAAGATCAATGGGTATTGTTTGAAGCCCTATCTGGAGAACTTTGTAAGTTTGATTGAAAGTGTGGATCTCATAGAAGTAACACTTAGTCAGTTTGTATAGTTAGGTTAGTTTATTTATTTGATAGCTCGATTTTTGCCCCTGTTTGTCGCTCCCACCGTTTCCTTTTCCTTTTCGCCTCACGGTCGTGGCAATCTTCTAGTTGTTGGGTTGGGCCCCTCGGGGGAACATTTTCGTTTTTCATTTCATTTTTCGTTATTTGTTGTTAGTCTTTATGACTGGCAGACATAAAGAACTGGATAGGTATGGCATATGAACAAACATTATAGAGGGAGTAATTGATTAATGATAGGAAATCAGATGGTTTACTTAAATATTATTAAGAATAGAGTAAATGCCAAAGCATTGAGACACTTGGACTTCACTAGAACTGTAGACTACCTTGATTTGGATGTCCGTGATCTAACGCGACTTTGCTAGCTGTTCTTAGAATGTACTTTGCTGTGTGTCTGTGTATTTCTTTCATTTTATAATTACTTGTTTAATTTATCTGTAAATATTTTTGACATATTATTTGTGTTTCTCTTTACACATGTTCAAAGCTTTATTTTTCAAAAAAAAAAAAACAAAGTTCTATTTTTTGCATATTATTTGTGTTTGCAAGTTTTTCAAGCATTTTCTTTAAAGCACAAAAAAAAAAGCAACAAAAAAAAATGTAAGTATAGATTTTGGAGATATGTTTGAAACATGTATTTATTTACTTTACACAATTTCTGTTTTATCTTTTCTTTTTAATACAATTGCAAGATTTTATCATAATACATAGATAGAGGTTATTTACAATACTTATATCATATCATGATAAGTTTTGTATTTATATCTATTGTTTAGTTTTATCCTTATAGAAGTGAAGATTTTTTACCAATTAAGTTTTAAAGCCAATTATGCTTTTCGGAGTGTTGACATTTACTCTTGATAAATTTTTTCACATCACTCGTTCAATAACTCCATTATACTTGTACTTGACTTAATTGTTTTAATTACTTAGGTAATTAAATATATTGAATTCTTAGAACGTTGAGCTATTATGCACTTTTAAAATGATTCGAGACTATCTTTGATCTTTTGAGTTATAAATTTCTTTGTTAATACAATTTCTTTGGACCCAATATCAAATCTATTTCTTATGTTTTGCTAAATATAGCATTGTTAGAGTTTCTTTCCTAACAGAGAAATACAAGTATCTTCACTTGTGAAAGTTAAATTGATAAAAGGAGGGATGTTTTTACAATACGATAAAAAAAAAAAAAAAACAACAAGAAAAGAGAGTAAGAAAGAAGGGAAGATTAAAAAAAAATTCAATCAAATAAAATTGAGAGAAAATTGAGGTATGAATTCATTGATCATTACATGTCTTGATCATACATGTTTTGAACTCTTTACCCTTTCTTTCTTCTTACCTTATACCTTATGGCCAAGTTACAACCTAAGCAAAGACCTCGAGAATTTGAAGTGTACAATGCTTGCTCATTCACTCACTAAAAAATTCATCTATCAATTGCTTGTGTGATTTTAATATTGAGAATTCTTTCATAGAAATATGCCAAGTCGTCTCCCACAATTTATATTCACGTCTTTTTTATGGTTGTCTCTTTTAATTATAATTTACATTTACTCTTTTACGTGGACAATCAGTGTGAAATGCCTAATTTCTTTCTTTTTTAGAGAATATCCAACGAGGTTGAATCAAAACTTAAAGGATGACATTGTATTTTTATGTTGAAATACATTTCTTATCATGTAATGAACATACACATACAAAACCTCTCATATGTTGTTCTAAGACATTATCTTGCTTGTGTATTAACAAGAATGATAGACAGAATATGTTTGCGTTTGATACATGTCATACTTTGTTCTCATTATCCTCACTTGCAGGTTACATTTTGATATTTGTGAGTATCATCACTAAAAATCCCCATGATACTATACTCGTCTACTAGGAGTAACTTAGAAGTTTAAAAGCTTAGTGCGTAGGCTATATGCACTCGTAATCCTTACAAAAGTGAAGCATACCTTTTTAAGTGTGTTTATTTGTTTTACTATGGACTAGTAAAAGTTTAGTTAGGAAATGTGATTATATTCTAAAACGTATAATTGGAGTATCTAATTGTAAGTTATTATTAGCAATTATTTATTTACTATTAAATAGTTTAATTTAATTTTGTATTCTTTTATATTTTTGTGTTTTGTAAAGACTTAAAGGTAAAATTAGCAAAATAATGTGTAGAGGTATGGTGTGTGTATCATACATATTAAAATAATATTTTATTTATTATATCTATATAGATATTTGGTGGAGTGTAAATAATATATTCTATCTAATATCTTATATAATATATTGTAATATAATATATATTAGTATAATATATTATATATATTATATTATAATATATTGCAGCCACAGATTCAATACCTGAGGATTTCAATCGTCCAGGCCATATATTTCCATTGTGAGATTGTAGATGAAGATGGTTCTAATGGCCAGACTACCAAAGAGTCTGCAGTTTGCAGTCACATAATATGAAAGTCATATCCATTGCTGATCTGACCAGATATCGCAGGAAACAGGCAGATTAGTGGAACGTGCTTCTGTTGCAAGGATACCTTCTATGTGGGGGCCATTTACGATTGGTGTTAGATGGGATTGAGTGTACTGCAATGGTCACGGTGGGCGTGGAGACAATGTGGGTAGGTGAAGGTAGGTGAGGGTAGGTGAGAAAAAAGAAAGAAAAAGAGAGGAGGAGGTAAGCCTGCTGTCTATAAAAAGGAGAGAGAGAAGAGAGTGTAGAGTGTAGGGAGAGAATTTAGTATAAAAAATTGTTTTAGTGATTAATTTGTTTTTATTTTTAATTTTGTATTTTATTGTGCTTTATGTTATTTATAATAAAATTATTTTTCAAGTCAAGTATTTTTAATAGTATGAGTAGCTAGTTTTATTCTTGAAACTAATTGTGAAAACTATCCCAGAATTTTGAAATTTTAACGAAAGTAATTAAGTTTTTATTAAATATTTTTTAAATATTCGAATTCTTGGTAATAGAATTTTAGATCTTTCAGAAAACATAAATTTTTTACTATATTTAGTAATTTCTATGTACAAATTATATTTTTATATAATTATTGTACAAATCGATAGTATGAATCTATAACTTTAATTGTATTATTTTAGACTAAATTACTATTGAATTGGCTTTAATTAAATTCTAAATATTTTTGAAAACGTAAATTCTTGACTATGTTTAATAATTTTTATGCACAAATCTTATTTTGATACAATTATTGCACAAATCGATGGTATAAATTTATGGTATTAATTTTATTAATCTAGATTTAATTATTGTTTATAAAACTTCTGTAGAAATTTTGGGTAAATCGAGTAATCGAATCAATCGCGTCCAAGACCATTTTATTCAATTTACTTTAAAGTCAAGTCAACAATCATCAATCTCCCAAAAACATTATTTTTTTCTTTAGTTATCTTTTCTGTAGTAATTGTCCAATTCTCATCGGTACTATTTAAGGTAGAATTCAAACCAGTCAGCTTAGATTCTAACTGAAGCCATTGTAATACTACGGTGTCTAGTATGGCTTAATCAGTATCTAATTTGTTATCAGAGGTGAATTTTAACACCTAATTTTACATATTCTGTTAATCGTTCCATGTGCATCGACTCTGGTCTTACATAATTTTTATTTAATGCTTCGCCGTATCTGAACTTAGGTGTTTTAATATATTGCTATATTCGAAATCGAAGCAATGTGCACCCTCCAAGCGCGCCTAGCGGTGAGCTTTACTAGTTTAGCCTTTGGAGTTGAAAAATTGAGCACACTAGGGGCAAAGTTTAGGGCCCTAGTGACAAGTGTCACAGGCTTAATTTTTGAACACCTTAACTCGTGTGACCTTAGACACCTTTAGCTACTAAAGATGCTAAGTAAGTCTTAAGAACACCGAAATAACAAGGCTAAGAATAAGAGAGTAACGAGAGAACAAAGAGAGTTTTGAGTGAACTTTGAGAATGCTTGTATTACTTGAAACTTGGGTGGTTTACAAATGAATGGCTCCACTTATTTATAGTTACCCACCTCCTCAATAGACGGTTAAGATCAACTTAATCCTACAATGGAGATTAGCTCTCTAGACAGTTCTGTACAAATATCTAAGATATTTATGTATAAAATTTTTCAAGAAAACCTCCCTCCCATTCTAGAATCTCCCACACCCTTCTAGTATCTACACTTGTGTAGAAAGATCTAGAATGCTCATCAAAATTTTTTTATGTGATAGAATGTCCAAGAATTGCCTAGAATATTTTAGACTTAGTTGGCTCCTTAGCATTCTCATGGGCCTATTTTTGGGCCATCTTGGGGGCTTGTGACATTTTCTCCCACCTAATCTGGCAATGCCCTCGTCGCAACTCTTTAAAATTCTGCGATCTTGTCCACGAACTGCCACAAGGACTCCTCGTGCTCCCAACTTACCTCACTATTCGGTTGCCCCTTCCACTTGACCAAGTACTCGATAGAGCTTGGTGCCACACCCCTCCTTGGAATAACCCGGTGAGCAAGGATAGTCTCCACTTCTTTATCGAATGACGCCGTGATGGATGTGGGAGCTCTACTTGATTTCCCAAGGCTTAGGTCTTCCACAACGACATGGTAAGGCTTAAGAAGGCTTACGTGAAAGACTGGATGAATCTTTAACTTTGGAGGCAACTTGAGTTGGTAGGACACCTTGCCAACTCGTTTGGTAATCAAGAATGGTCCCTCATACCGTCTTGCTAGCCCTTTGTCAAGCCCCTTGTATGCTTTGGCTTGATGAGTGAGAAGTTTCACCATGACAAGGTCTCCTTCTTGGTACTCCTTTGGCTGCCGCTTCTTATCTGCCAATTTCTTTATCTTTTTGGCCGCCTTGGCCAAGGAGGCCTTGGCCAAGTCAGTTTTCTCATGCCACCCCTTGGCAAACTTGTAAGCTCCAGGACTTTTGCCCGTATACCTGACAGCAACGACGATAAGCGTCAAAGATTGTTGGCCAGTAGCAAGCTCGAACAGGCTAGTGTTGGTTGCCTCGCTCCTTTGTAGATTATAAGAAAATCGGGCAATATCAAGCAACTTGGTCCAATCTCTTTGGTTGGCACTTACATAGTGCCTCAAGTATAGCTCCAACAAAGCATTCACCCTCTCAGTTTGGCCATTGGTTTGTGGATGAAAGCTTGTAAAGAAATTAAGCTCCGTACCAAGAAGCTTGAAAAGCTCGATCCAAAAGCGCCTCGTAAAGCGAGAGTCCCAGTCATTAACAATAGTCTTTGGAACCCCCCAATATTTTATCACATGGGCTAAGAATAACTGAGCTATTTCCTCTGTGGTGCAATCATTGGTGGCCGGTATGAAAGTGGCATACTTGGAAAACCGGTTAACCACCACAATGATGGCATATTTTCCTTCGGACTTGGGAAGACAAGTGATGAAGTCTATAGAAACATTCTCCCAAGGCCGATCTGGAATAAGTAAGGGTTCTAGCAAGCCCACGGGATGACTTTGCTCCACCTTGTCTTGTTGGTACACCAGACAAGTCTTCACATAAAGCTCCACATCGTCCTACATTCGTGGCCAATAGTAGACATTCTCTAATAATGCCAATGTACAGCGAACTCCCGGATGTCCCGCCCATTTGGAGTCATTACATTCCTTAAGAATCTCCTTCCGTAGCATCCTCCATTTGGGCACATAGATCCGGTCCCTTTTGGCGACGAGAAGATCATCTTTAAGTCAAAATTGTCTTGTCTTGCCTAGCTTAATGCCATTAATAAGAGTCCTGGCTACTTGATCATGTTAGAGCCCCTCCTTGATGCAATCCTTTAATGAGCATTGGGGCCGGCTAATTGCAGCAAGCTCGGCCTTTTTACTAAGTGCGTCCGCCACCAAGTTTGCTTTGCCCAGCTTGTACTCCAAGGTACAGTCAAATTCAACAAGAAAGTCTTACCACCATACTTGTTTAGGAGTTAACTTCTTTTGAGTCAAGAAGTAACTCGTCGCGATGTTATCCGTCATGATCACGAACTTGGAACTGAGCAAGTAGTGTCTCTATGTGCAAAATGTGGCAGGGGCATTTGTAAGGCCAAAGGGCATGACTAGAAATTCAAAGGAGCCATACCTTATGACATAAGCAGTATTGGCCACGTCCTCCTTGGAGATCCTCACTTGGCAGTACCCCGATCTTAGATCAAGCTTGGTGAACCACCTTACACCACCAAGCCTATCAAACAAGTCGGCAATAAAAGGGATGGAGTACTTGTTCTTGATAGTTACTTTGTTTAGTGCCCGATAGTCGATGCACAGTCGAAGGGACCCATCATGCTTTCTTTCAAATAAGACCAGCGCGCCATAAGGACTCTTTGACGGTTGGATGAAGCCGGCATCCAATAAGTCCTTTAATTGCTTCCTTAATTCTTCTAATTTCGGGGGAGCCATACGGTAGGGTGCCATATTCGGAATCTTGGCACCTACCTCCAACTCTATGGCATGATCCACCTCCCTCTTAGGTGGAAGTCTCTTTAGAAACTCCGGGGGCATGACATCCTTGTAGTCTCCAAGCACCTCCACCACTTCACTTGGCATGCCTTCCATGGTGCTAGAAGAGTCTTTATTAAACTTCAAGGTCACAAGAAATGTTGGTTCATTCTTCTTAAATCCCTTGAAGAGTTGCATAGCGGACAAAGCTTTACCCTTTAAAGCCGTCTCTCGAGCCAATGGTACTACACATGCATTGCCTTCACCCATAATGCACATCGTCTCGGCGAAAGAGATGGGGAATGCCCGCACCCCATCCAAGAACTTCATCTCCAACACAATGGGGTAGTCATCCATTGGCACTACCGAGAAGTTCATTTGGCCACATCAATCCTCGATGTGTAGCCGCACATCTCAAGCAACTCCATAGATAGGTCATGCCTCCGAGTTGACGGTCTTAAGCCAACCTTGCTCTTCCTTGAATTGGAGACCTAGTCTCTTGGCCTTCTTAACTTCAATAAAATTATGAGAAGCACTGGTATCAACCAAAGCACGAATGTTGAAACCATGTACCTTTGCTTCCACGTACATACGCCCCTTTTTCTCGACCTTTGGCATATCCACTTTGGCCTTAATTGCATTGAGTAGTCTTAGAGAGCTCATCTTGGTCTCCTCCAGTTGGGGGCGTTCCTCCTCCTCCTCTTGGATAAGAGCCAATAACTTAGCCCTCTTTGAACAGTCGCAGGCAAAGTGATTTCCATCACAAAGGAAGCATGTAAACTTGGGCTTGTCACCACCCTTCTTGTCCTTGTTGAACTTGTCGTGGCTTGATAAGGATGGTTTGTGTTCATCCTCCTTTGCTTGGCTTGCATACTCTCCCCCACCTTTGCCTTTATTATACTTTTGATTTTTGGACTTGGAAGAGGACTCACCTTACTTGTAGTCGGTTAGGGACTCCATTATAGAGTTGACCATTGCAAGATCTTGGGGTTCCCACTGTTGAACTTCAATCTTAATCCATGATTATAGCCCATCAATGAAGGTGAAGAGAAACTTCTTCTCGGACATGTTCGGTATTTCCAATAGTAGCTCGGAGAACTCCTTTACATATTCTCGCACCGTGCCTTTGTGGGAGAGATGCCTTAGTTGAGCCCTTGCTTCATGCTCTGAATTCTCAAGATAAAATTATTTCTTGATTTCCCTCTTGAAGTCATCACATGTGGCTATGGTGCATAACCCACACTCCATATCCGCATGCCGCCGCCTCCGCCATAACGTGGCCGCATCCAAGAGGTAAAGAAGGGTCGTTTTTATTTTCTTATCATCACCACTTATGCTAGTGGCTTCAAAATATTGCTCCAAGCTCCATAAGAAATTGTCTAACTCCCTAGCATTTCTTGACCCATTGTAAGACTTAGGCCTAGGAATGTCAACCTTTGGAGAGGGAGAGGAATGAACCGTACCTTGTGTGATAGCCATCTTGCACAATGACCAATCACTTTTAATCTCCTTCATTTCCTCCCTTATAGCAACAATCTCGGCTTTGACCATCTCTTTGAGAACATCCATTTGGGTCCTCACAAGCTCTAACATGGTGTTGAGGCCGCCTTGTACCTCCCCTTGGAACTCCTCACGCCCATTGTCGATCCCTTCGACACGTTGGTTGAATCCCTTAATACTTTGGTCTAGCTCCTCAAATTTGTCCCATCCATTGGTCATGGCAAGCTCTACCCTCATAACCCTTGACTCCAAGGAAGACAAGGCATCCCTTGACTTGTCCTTCAGCCCTTTGTCGGTAGGAGGAGAGAGATCCCTCTCGTGAACACCTCCATGCTTGGTGACATTCAAACCAGTTGTTGCCATTGCTTAGCCTTGACAAACCTTTGACTCTGATATTAACTATCACGGGCTTAATTCTTGAACACCTTAACCTGTACGGCCTTAGACACATTTGTCTACTAAAGATGCTAAGTAAGCCTTAAGAACACCGAAAGAGTAAGGCTAAGAATAAGAGAGTAATGTGAAAACACAGAAGGCTTTGAGTGAACTTGAAAAATGCTTGTATTACTTGAAACTTAGATAGTTTACAAATAAATGGCTCCACCTATTTATGGTTGTCCACCTCCCCAATGGACGGTTAAGATCAACTTGATCCTACGGTGGAGATTAGCTCTCTAGAGAGTTCTGTATAAATATCTAAGATATTTATGTACAAAATTTCTCAAGAAAGCCTCCCTCCCACTCTAGAATCTCCCACACCCTTTTAGTATCTACACTTGTGAAGAAAGATCTAGAATACTCACCAAAATTTTCTCATATGATGGAATGCCAAAAAATTACTTAGAATGTTCTAGACTTAGTCGGCTTCTTAGCATTCTCATGGGCCTATTTTTTGGCCATCTTGGTGGGCTTGTGACACAAGGCAATCTGAATTGAATTCTTCAAAAGTGCCCTATAACGCACTAGTGGGGGTGCCAAGGTCGCCCAATGGTGAGCTACACTGGTTTGAAATTCTTTGAGCTTTGATGGAGTGCGCCATTGAGCGGGCAAAGGGCACCTAGTGACAGGGTGATCTGCCTCAAACTTTTCTACAAAAAATAACCCAACTTCCTTGAGAAGCTTCATTTGAGCAACTGCAACAGGCTTGCAAAAGAAGTCTCTTTCACGCATTTCAAAGCTTAGTCAGCCCATCTAAAATCTAATCCAATTACAAAGGACTTCTTTTCACATAACCTTACTCAATCTAGACCTATTCACACAAGAATTCCTCACATTCAAGTTTCACAAAAAAATAAAGAAAATACGCCCACTATTACAAAATACAAAATACAAAATAGGCCACTATACATTTAAATACCTAACATATAGTTCCCTTCCTTTAGTTCTAGAAATTACATGCTCTCTTCATACATTGGTTTCGGATTATCACCGTTAGCTGACAGACAAATATCAATGGCCACCGGCCACCACACCTGTCCAAGCCCGACCACTGATCGCCTCCTATGAATCAACCTCCAGCTTCCCTCAAAACCCCAGGGGAAGTGAATGTAACTTTTTAACTCCAAAAACATTTTATTTCATTTCCTCAAAAGTTTTTCCGTTTCCTCAGTTTTATTTCCCTTCCAAACATAAAATTTAACATAAAATGTCTCCCAATTCCTTTCATGTCCTTTCTACTCCGGTTTCCAACCGTAGTCTGAAGCAACTAAAGCCTTCCAAGTTCAATGCATTCACAAGTTACCTTCCAAAAGACTTTGCCCTGCTACCACAAATACCAGTATACCACCAAAAACATGTGCGCACATCTAAGAGAGTTAATTCGATATTGAAAACAAATTATTCCTCACTTTTTCCAAACGTCGCCTAGGCTCTGCATGTTTCGTTATAAAGATTTCGAAGGCTTCCACATTTCCACATGCCTGCGGCATGAAGGCATGAACTCCCACAATTATTGAAATCCGTCAGTAAGAACTATTTACTACTTTCAACATCCGTGCATGGTAGAGGCTTAAAAGGCTAAAAATTGCTGTCCAAAATTGGTTCAATGCAATTTAAAAGTGTAATTATTCATACAACAGATGGAATACTCCCAGTAAATATATATATATATATATATATGTCTGATTAAAACACAACATAAATTGATCCTGAATTATCGATAAGGAGTAAGTGGAAGAATTTACACGAACACAGAGTAGTAGTCAGCAGTACCTCCACTGAAGTAAACAACACCACACATCCAGCAGCATGAAACCATTGGTGCTCGCTTACGTCATGTGCAGCTAATGCATAGGCATGCCAAGGTAAGCAATGGCATCTTAGCAAGACGAGCGTACGTGGGAGAACATGTATAAAAAATTAGCAATAAAACTTATTTTTAAGCCATGTACATGTGTTACTTGGAGGAAAATCGCCTTCCGTGAGCTTGTGCCAAATAAAGGAACATGCTCTAATAGGTACCGGAACAGAGTTTTTCTTCACTTGATCTTGTCTCTTGTCTTGGAAGAAACATGATCTCAGGGAATTGAATCAGGTTGTTTCTCAGCTGCAAGTTGGTTCTTGAGGAATTCCAATACTGAAAGGCGCTGCATGCGTAAACAAAGTGTAAAACACTTTCTGAAGGTCCGCATGAGTCATAGAAATGAGCACAACCATTCAAAAATCTTACCCGCTGTTCAAGACCAACTTCTTCAGATTTTAACGTCAAAGAATCCAACAATTTAATGGCTTCACGAAATCCATCAATTGCCACATCCTCATTTCCAAGATTCCGATCCACATCAGCAACTTTGGCAAGAGAAACAGCCACATCAAGAATCTGGAATCACAAGTAGCAGCGGAACAGAATTAGATGAAGCAAAAGCATGGATCTACAAGTTTTTTTACATAACAGAAGAACATAAGAACTTTCACACTTGTAAAGTTAATGACCTAAGTGTAAAATGTTCAACCTTTACACAAGAAGACAGGACATTGTAAATATCATACCTCTTCTCCTTTTCTTACTTTTTCCCCAAAAAAACAGTTAAACATAACATTTAGAAATCATCATTCTGGCACTTTTAACTACACACTTAACCACTATTGTACCAATTCAAAGTTGATTCTTTCCACTTTTAGGAGAATACGAATGTCGCTGATAAAAATAAACCAAGAACCTCACCAATAAACTTCAAACACACCAGGTTGTTTAGCGAACTAGCAAAATATATATTTTTTTTTTTTATCAAAACCAAGTCTGTTAGTCAAATAAAGTATGTAGCAAAATCACATGAGGCATAACTTGGACCTTTATTAATTATGTTTTGGGTTAATTTTGATTCTCTATTGGGTATATTTAATATATTATGCTGCTGGATTTATATTGTATGAAATTTAGTAGTCAAGGGTAGTTTTGTAAGTTTAAGGTTTCCTAGACATTGTAGGACAAGTCCATGGATTTGTGCTTGGGTATACTATTAGGTCATTATTATGTATTATTTTTGTGAGGACTGGAACACTGTTAATGACCATAGTGTAAAATATTTCTCATCTAAAATTCTTAGGCCGAGGAGATCTAGGGAAAAACTCATTTAGCTTATAACTGTGCAAGTAATCTTTATTCAAGCAAAACGAAGTTATGACAATTTAAGATAGTGTTTGTATGGTTTTACTTTTAACCTTGCATGGAGAAAGCTCGCGTCCAAACAAAGTACATTTCAGCTCCAAAACCCTCGCCTTCCAATTCCTAGTAAATTCCACCCCTTTCCCCCGTGGCCTTCACTTAAAAGGATCTTGGCCATTTGAAACAACTTTCTAGGGTTTTTCTTTTCAGAAAAAAAAAAAAAAAAAAACTGTCATATTTTCAAGTTTTCAGGGTTTTAGTAATTTTTTTTTTTGATAAGTTTCAGGGTTTTAGTAATTTTAGGAAAAAGATTTGAGGCTTTATTTGTTACCTCATGAGATAAGATTGGTTTGAGTCAGTTTCTGCATGCTTTTAAGGTTTTAGAAACCCTAAAATAAGCCTTATTGATTAAAATAAGATTAGCCCCAGAAGCTTCTTCTTCTTTCTTTTAATTATCGTATCTGTACATCTTAGTATATAGGCACATCGCTTCAGCATGGTAGTTTGGGGAAGGAAAAATGGGTAATTGAAAGTTTCTGAAAGGATCTTAGTTTACTTCCTACTCCTCAATCTTCTACTTATAGTGCTACTTCTCAATGGAGGTTGAGAGCACAAGAGTTGTGCAATTTCTGTTTTTCAAGTGGGGAAAACTAATTACGTGGATTTCTTGCCAATGTCTTTGCTTATATCCAAGTACGAGACAACAATGGCAATGAGTTAGTCAAGGTGGAGTTCTACAGCTTGTCGTTGCAGTAACTATCTACACATGGGAAACCATTAAAACCACAAAGTTAAACACTACTACTGAAAGACCTTGTTTCAATGTGTCTAATTTTGGATCCATGCATTCCCTGTCGTTTTGGGGTCTATGGCGTCAATATGGATTTGAGTATATTGGCTAGCTATTCTATAGTAGTTTCAAATAGCTCAACTGTCAGTGAAGGAAATTAAACCACAACTGGAAGTGTAACAGTGTGTATGGGAGAAGGAAGGAAAACATTAATGAGGGGAGGGGAAGTGATACCTTCCTCTCATTTGGAAAACTAGGGAGGGAAAGAGATGAGAAGGGAAGTAAGCTTGTTAGGAAAGAAGGATAATTAAGGATGGGCTTTCTTATGCAAATTAGAAGGGGCCAAGTAGCCCTCCATTTCCTCCCGATTTAGAGGGGAGCAAAAGGTCGGACAGTAAGGCTTCCACGACTCCTCCAAGCCCTTTCACTCCTATCCATTAAACACTCAAACATGAAGGAGAGAAGGGCGGGTTGTGTTTAGAGTTAAGCTCTTCCTTGTCCTCCGCTTCCCTACCCCAAACCTCTCCATTAATTGTACTGTAACTTTCACGGTCCTTAGAAGCTTCCCTACCTTAAGCAGCCATAAATAACATAAAAGCCTTAGTAATATTCAACGAATGAAAATTAGATGATGCTTGGACATATATCTATACCCTCATCCAACTCGTACATAGACCAAAGTCATCAAAGCATCAAAAATATCTTCATAAAAACATAATAAATAATACATATATCCTAGGAGAAAAGATGACTACGAACCTGAGATGGAGAACTGGGATGATTCTTGATCGCATCACGACGAACATTCAAAGACTGAAAATAGTAAGGTCTTGCAGCTTGCAAATTTCCATCATAGTATTTAAGATCTCCAACTTTATTAAGTGAAACAGAAAGTGTATGTATGATCTGCAAAAGTTCCACAAGAATTAAGGCAGAAATAGTTATATTACACAAAAGCATGCTTTTAACACATCATAAAGGTTGTAAAACAATAGCCTCTAAATCAAGACATAGAACAACCATTGTTCATACATTATAAAGGTGGTGTTGCAATTACCTCCAAATCATCCGTTGGCACTTTTTGAAGGAAGTTGACACTCTCTTCAAAATAAGTGACAGCAGAACCAGCATCTCCCATCGCTCGACTGCAATATTCACAGCATATTAGGTTTTTCTCAGAATTAATGTAAAAAATAAAGATAAGTTTTGCTTTGAAGACATTAATAAGGCAGTTGTGTGCCAAGCAAAACATTATCCTATGGAGATAAGCAGTCTTTAAACACAACTAAAAGCAATTTTGTCAAAAAAGTGGGAATAAAAACAACGAGTTGATGTAGCCTAATTTGCGCCAACCACAAGGAAGTATTACCCCCAATAAAAATAAATAAACAGCAGACCCAGACATAGAAGACATGGTCAATGTTTCTCATGTCTATAAAAATATCAGAAATTTAGATCCATAGCACACCCAAACTGGTAGATGACATTGGAGGTGCTGGGGTGGTTGGTTTTTTCATTTGGAGGGTGGATGGTTTACAAGTATCTTATAATCGAGTTGATAATCATGAAGATGTAAAACAGACATCTCAAATGACAACCCATGTCCGGTCAAATACCAGAAGGGGTGCCTCCTCACAAAGGGGGTCGCAGTGACCAGGCCCGGGCGACTGTTTACCAAAAACACAGGTCTCCGCAAAGTCGTAAGACCATGTATGGGGGCTGACGCCTGCCCAGTGCTAGAAGGTTGAGGAAGGCCACCAAACCATGCAGAGCAAGAAAGCTGTGTAGACACCGTCAAGTGCCTATTGTGCACTTCTCAAGAAAGCATTGATCACACTAGCACCTCCCGGCCCATAGAGCATTGTAAACAGATAATTATTGCTAGCATACTAAACCTCCATAAGGAAAAGTCAACAACAGTCCTAATAGCTCTTCCCCTTTATCCTGTCAGACCTTCTAAAAAGGCTGCCAATACCAAGAACTCCACGCATTGCCAAAGAACCAGAATACATTGCATTAATTTTAGGTGAGAGTAAAGATCTACAATGTGATTCTGGCATTCTGCTAATGATACAATTACTAAAAGAGCACACTTATTTTCAACCCCTCAGATGATTTTATTTCACTCATTGGACAATAAATTTTGGTAGTAAAATACAGGAGCCATGTCACCACATACACAATGTTTTCCAACGTGAAACAAAACAGGAACAGAGTACATGTACTATAAAATGTGAAACAATAAGGCAGTTTATATAGATCGTATAGTTAGAATTCCTTTCTCAGAGACCTTTAAGAACAACATATCTTCTTTTGGAAGCAAACCACCTTGGTGCAATTTGAGCCTCTCACCATGGGCTACAAGGCATGTGGATACTTCTTTAATTGTTATATTAGAAGTAATAATTAAAAAACAAAAAACTATGCATTATATGAAGACCTAAAGATGTGCATGCTACGGCTCTCTATTTAATTCCTCACCTAAAAAGCTGTCTTATTGTATAAATAATTACTTACTTTGTATGTTCCTCTTCCTAAGAAAAAATCGGGGGTTGAAAGAGAAAGTAACTGCCCACACATGGGGGATACCCACCTAACTTCTAGATTGATACAACACTGTGTTATGAAACAAGCAAATCAAAACACAAATCACCGGAGAATTTGTGTTTTCTGCCAAGATTGGGGGCAGGGGATATCACAAAGAACATAAAGGGTTCGAGTTATAAGAATTCCATAAGTTGAACCGAAACCTATATGGCATGTTTCATTTGCTTGTAAGAGCTGTTGATTGTTTCACAAACAGAATAATGAAAATGAAGCAAAGGATAATAAATACAATTCAAAAAAACAAAGAGACGACTGAAAAGGAAAGAAAAACTTGACACTCCTGAAAAACAAGTGTTTCAGGGAACCTTAAAAAGTAGTTGCCTCTATTTCCTACAAAAGGGGGGGAAAAATGAAAACATCTAAAAGGAATCCACATTGTCTCATCTCCATTTAAAAAGAAAAAAATGTGGTGTTGCATGTGTTGGGGAACCTTATAAAGTAACTTTCTGCATTTTTTTAAAACTCAATTTACTTAAACACATAAAAAAAAAAAAATGGAAATATCCAAAAAGCATCCTCATTTCATATATCCCTTAATATGAATACAAGTTTTAGAAAATGAAGTTAAACAGTCCCATATATCATTCCAATAGTGACTGCAAAGTATAAAGAAGCATGTGCTTCGGGACACTTAGCATTGATCCTTGCAAACTTACAAACGGTTTTAGAATTTTCCTTTAAATGGAACAAAAGTTTCAAGTATAATTTTATTTTAACACCCTCTTTTAGAGTTTTAACTTAAATGGAACAACAGTTCCAAGTGCAAATTTTGACTCTCTGCCAAATATTTTTGTGATGCTAGCATCCCTAGAATCACGTCCGTATCATCCATAAGGTCTTGGAGGCTCTCCAAAAAGATATTTGAGCATATGATCGACAGTAGGAATCAAGAGCCTGACTCTGCTCTCTTTAGGTTACTTGATGGCTTCCACCTTTTTTTTAAAAATTTATAGTTTTGATGGCTTCCACTGATTAATAAAATGACTGACAAATGAAATCAGTGAGCTCTTATCACAACATTCAGTTTTTTTTATTTGATAAATAAATACAACAATAGGAAATTTTACCAGGGGCAAGAAGTTTATATTGGTAAGTGGCAAGAGAAAATCTTCAAAAGTAAGACTTTTGGTGCACAACAAATGCGAGATTGAAAGAACTATACTCACACTCAATAGAAAGCTTAAAAGATCCTAAAATTTTATGTAACCTGCGCCATGGCACAACCCCAAGTGTTGGCATTAATTAGAAAAGATGTTCCTTTTAGACAAAATTTTCGTAACTACAGAACCGTATTAAGCTGGTCACTCAAGTTTAATGCTGTCCACACCTCAACCCCATCAACTCTTCCGATTTAGTGCCACTGAAGAAATTACGTTGGCCTCCCAAAGGCCACACAACAACTGTTCTACCTATAGTAATATTAACCAATGGAAGACAATATCTTTTACCTAGATAAGTCCCTATATTTGGCATTTGATGCAGGCTATAAAGAGCTCAAGAAAAAGTAAACGTGAAAACGTGAAAATCAAAAAGAAGTTGATCCCAAATCTGGGCCCATTTGGGCATTGCATAGTTGAGTTCTGCCATCAATTAGAGTCTTATATATGTGTAGCGTTGGGTTTATTATGTTGGAGTCAGTGTTGATTATATTTCATTAAGTTCTAAGAGTTAGGAATATTTTGATACTTCCAGAATTTTCTGCACATGGGCTATACAGTTGCTAATGAGGCATAACACGAATCAAATACTATTATTTGGTCTCCAACTGTGGTGTTTATGGAGAGACAGGAATAGGCAATTTTTTGAACGCTTGTAGAGTTCAATCTCTAGTGTTAAGGGAGCTGTGTTAGTCTCCTTTTTCTTTTTTGGGTTAAGGGAGTACTTTCCTTTTTGTAGTACTCTTCTGTTGAGTGTTCGGGGCAGTTGTATATTCCTGTAGATATGTAGGTTTTTTAGAGATGTGTTTCCTTTTCGTTTGTCTGATACTATACTCGGGTGGAATTTCCTTGGCACCTTTCTTTATATATATTTTAATTATCAAAAAAATAAATCCCGGGTCTACAAATACGTTTTCTTAAAAGGGCCCTTTTTTTTTTTTTTTAAAGATTTTGGAAGTCCGAACTTTTGGTGGCAAAATAAGAAGTCAAAGTCCTATTAGGACAAGGAATTCTCTAAGACTAATATAAAGTCATGTAATACTTCCAATCAATGGAAAACATGTTTAGAATAAAAAGATAATTTTGGGAAACATTTGAAGCTCTCTTGTTAATTGAGAGGTGCAATTCTAACCACAAGTGTGATGCTTAAAAATATCCAGGAGTGATACCTAGAACTATTCTTTTCCTCCTCTTGAATGATTGAAGAATTGAATTGAACAAGGGGGTGCCAATGACTCCCTTCTTTACCTGCCTATTTTTGGACCACAAAAGAAGCAAATCCAGCCTCTACTACCATTCATGGGAAATATTCACAGCCCCTGGACAGTCTCAAACCATCCCCTATGCTTACCGAATGACAAACCCCAAACCCAACCTTTTTGTTATCCCATATAAACCCTTTAAAAGCCCTACATTTTTTACAAACCGTTGAGCCAAAAAAGAAACCAATAAATATCTGCCCAAAAGCTTCCATTGCCATACGTCATACGGCTCAATAATAGTAGGACAGTGTTCCATAGTTGCCAAACAAAAGCGGGAAACGAAACAGGAAACGGAAGCGTGAAACGTGGTGTAAAATATTTAAGGGAAACGGGAAACGCTAAGTCATATAAAATTACAGAGGATATCTATATGAAAATTTATTAAGAATCCTAAAAAGAGTAATACAAAATATTAGAATATTTTTATGATCAAGTAGAATATTAATACTCTACAATATCTATTGAAATTCATTTAGAAATAATATATTATTGTTAAAAATCAGATTTGATAGTATGAAGAATAATACAAAACTCAAGAAGTCATCACTATGCTCTTACAAAGTGGAATATCATATGCGTCACAACTGCCCATGAGCTTTAAGAAGGAAGCTTTCTGATTCTGAAGGGATTACCCTACAGTTTTTTCGTTATGGAGAACCCATGTCAAACACACACTAGATTTAAAACTAGTTTGGGCATAGTATGAGGGCTGAACCGCTGCAGCAGCGACTGCAGTGACTAAGCAGGTGGGGAGCATACACCACAAGTAACGCCACATATATCTCTTCAAAAGGCTCCAGTCAAAAGCAAAGAATTTGATGTTTCCTGGCCCAAAGTGACAACAGAAATAAACAAAAAATCCGCTGGTCCTGAGCTTAATATGTCTTTAAAGGTGACTTAAGCTACCTGAGCTTTCCAAAATGGTGCCAAAAGGGCTTCCTAATGAACTTTCCCCTTTGTTCAAAAGGCAACAGCTCTTGTACAGGGGCTGCAATTGCCTCATTCTTCTGTAGAATCCTAAGAAGCACAGATACGGACATGGGTACAGATACAGACACAAGACATGGCATTTTCAAAAAATGAAGACACGAATACGGTAGGGACATGGCAAAAACATATATTTTTATTTATCATGTATATGAATGTAAAATTCGTAAATCACCAAAAACAAGATGAAAACAACTAAATAAGGTCATAATTATAATACAACTAACAAGTTAAGGATTTAAAGAATTGGATTCGGGTGTCTATATTTTGGTGTTTTAAATTTTTGAAATTTGTAAATTCGACTCCTCCATTTAATACTTTTTATAATAACATTTCAAACTCGCCGTGTCCCAAAACATGTCCAACCAGTGGACACGCATGTCCACGAGGTGTCCGATAAGTGTCCACTAAAAACAATATCAACAAAAATATTGGACACGCCAATTCATGTGTCCCGGCGTGTCCAAGGAGTATGTGTATCCGTCATGTGTCCGACACGGATATAGCACCCTAAACGGTGTTGTCTGTGCATCATAGGTAGAATCTATAGAGTCAAGCGAGCATGGCAGGCCAAAAAAAACCACCAGCCCTTGATATTTTTCAAGAAGATGCCCAATTTGCGAAGGAAGATACTAAATTGGAAGACAAAGTTGAGGAGATGGAACCACATGATCTTACTAAAATTAGGAAAGTTTGTGATCTTAAAGGGGAAAGAGACCAAGAAAAGGAGCAACTCAATTCAGTATTTTCACATATTGAAGCAAAAGATTATAAGGTTCATTCTTCAGAGAGTACAAACATAGGAAGCGAATATGGGGTCCATGTCTAGGATCGACCAAAGATATCTCTAGGATGTGAAATTAGGAGTTTTTCATATAACAAGGGCCACCTACAACCTCCATACTCTGCTGGAACTTCAAAGTGGAAACTTTGGATGCTTATTGGCTTTTCAAAGTTCTTCACAACTTTAAGGAAGGCAGCTGATTTGCTCATGCAAGAAGGTGGCCATCTTCCATTCCTGATTCCAAATTCTCCAAAACTAAGAGCCACGCTCTCTCCAAATTATAAACAGGTTAGGGAGAGTACTAAAGCTGCATAGTGATGCAAAAATACTTCACCTTACGAAGGTGAAGACCGATTCTTGAAAATCTGGCAGACTATTGAGCCTGCATTGGCAATACTGCACACCAATTGGAACTTCAAAGCAATGGTATCATTCAGTCACCTACATTTATGGCACCATTAATTTTTTGTTCCTGATGAGTTCAAAACCCAATCGAGAAGATCTATTTCCTTCTACTATCGCCACTGTTGTTGAAAAATAAGAAAAGCCAAAAAAATTGCTCAAAATTCTCACCACAAGGGATCAAGTTCAAAGTATATGCTTTCTTATACTTCAACATTTCAAAACCTGAGGTCACGTTTTCCCCAACTACGTGTGAGTGATGCAGAATATATACAGCTCAAGAAAAAGTAAATAAAACAGTGACAGAAAATAGGAAGGTGGTAGATTTCAAGTTGGGGCCTTTTTGGAACCTCACGTAGTTTACTTCTACCGTGTTATGTCAATAAGAGTCTTATTTATTTCCAGCGTTGGGTTAAGTATGTTTCTGTCAGATTTAATTATGTTGTACTAAGAGGTAGGAGTATTTTGATAATTGCAGAATTATCAGGACATGGGCTATAGGTGTCACCCATAGGTCATAATACAGGTCAAGCCACATTATTAAATCTCCAACATGTTTCTTTGGAAGGTTTTGGATAGGTATTGAAACCAAAAGTTTTGATTTCCAAATAATAAGTCAAAACCCTATTGAGAAGGAGTTCAGATATAGGGCAACCTTGAAACATGGAAATTAGAGGTTGTTTCGCAAAGAAAGTGGTGGGAAAGAAATATGAAAGAGCAAAGCTGAGAAAGAGGGGGGGGAAAAAGAAGAGAGGAAAAGAAGCACTTGGCAAGAGTGAATACTTGGAAATAAAAGAAATAGGGAGATGAGAGATGGAAAAGAGAGTTCTACCTAGGTTCCTCCTAAGATTTTCAACATTGGTTTCTCCAACTGAGAGAAAAGATAAATTCTTCCACTTAATTACTCAATTCACTTCAAAAACTGCTTGAAATCAAATATTCCAGACATATATAGAAGTAGTTATAGAGGTTACTTCATAGTGAAGTACCTAGGAAGAGAAAAAACAAAAAACAAAAAACAAAAAATAACAAGACAACGACAAGTGGCAAACATGCAGCCACTTAATAAAAGCTAATGACTCATGCCTTTACATGCATCTGCAAGTTAACATGAGTGTTATATGCAGCAAATAGTTAAAGAATCACCTTCAAAGGAGGTTATCTTAAACAAAGAAAACTAACAAAATAAACCTAACGGCCAAAATCCCAAAATACATCAGAACCTAATCCAAAAAAAATAATCATACAACTCAAAGAAATTCAGCCTCTTAAATTCTGTTTTGTCTAAATCTTGAAAAGTAGACGTCAATATATTTCCACCAAAAATTATTTGAGAACTATGCCGCCTCAAGTTCTCTAAAATATATATTGGTCATGTAATGCTTCCAATTGATTAGAGAACATGTTTTAGAAAATTTTGTGAATCTTTTGAAGTTCTCTCATGAATTGTGTGATGTGATTCTGACCCTAGGTGTAATGCCTAAGAAAATCTAGGTGTGATGCCTAATCTCTTTATTTTATGCACTTTAAAACCTTTTGGAAGTCCAACCATATCTGATCTAGCTCTTTCCATATCTACAATCCTTACTTTTAAGCCCTAACCCTTTTCCAATTAAATAATTTAATTTTCAGACCACAAAAAAAGGCAAATCCAGCCTTTGTCACAGTTCATGAGGATACTGTTCACAGACCCTAGACAACCTCAAATCCCTGGTCTATTCTTACCTAATTACAATCCCAAACCCTACCTTTTTTTGACCCCACACAAACCCTTTAAAACCCTTATATCTTACAGCCACAAAACCGATCAAAATGTATCCCAAAACCCGGCTTTTTCTGCCTGCATACCTAGTAGTAGGCTTCACTACTAGTAGGACAGTGTTCATAGCATTTGTCCAACATCAACATTTCATCTTTTTTTAACATACTTCCTGAGTTAGCTTCACCTTAAGAACTAACTTAGAATTATGAATTCAACCAAAGAATCTTGAAGAAGCATAATTCAGATACCAAATTCCTCAGTCCAAAATTAGTTCACAACATTCAAAGATAAGTGAATATGTATCTCCCAAAAATTTATACAGCATCTCACCTAGTCAAACTTGATCACAGGCGAGTTCTGTTAAAGCAAAAATAATATCAAAAGCATATATATGCCAACCAAAATAACCACCAATTTTGAATAATCAAATGCTACCAAAAAATTATTAAAAATCACTAAGGAGAAGAAAGAAGAAATGGTACAGACCAGCAGTCACCAAGCATTCCCAGAACAGCTCCTAGCTGTGAGCACAACTCTGATGTGCTCCCCATTATTTCTAATTGTTCTCGAATGTCTTTTGCACATAGACTGAGTCTCGATTTGGCACTTTCTACATTACGAGCACGAAATGCCTACACATGAAACCGAGTAACATGGTCAAGGGAATTCGACTACTAATTGGAAAAAACCAAACAGAAGACAGCAATAGCAGGAATGGTTCAGCTGTACAAAGAAAAGTACTACAGAGAAAATGCATACCAGACAATCAATGATTGTTCGACAAACTTACCCTCATGGCTTGTTGCACCAAGAAAGCACCTCTCTCCAGAGACACATCTTCATATATCACTGTTTTCTTCTCACCTACAGCTTCCTCTTGGTCTGTGTTAGCCTGTGACCTCTTTATCCTTGCATGACCTTCAATGAAGCGATCAACTACATTCTGAAGATTTGTATCAGCTTCAATCTTCTCAATGTCAGCGCCACATAGAGGACAATCATTAAAGCGTGATATACATGCTCTGATTTTCAAAAAGTAGCAAACCATTTGCAGTATTAGAAGAAGAGGAGAATACAGGGTATGTTCCAAACAGAAATACAAGAAGGAAAAAAAAAAAAGAAAATTTCTAAAAGAAAAATACAAAACAGAATTTCCACTATCTGCTTACTTGCAAAATACATGGGAACAAGGCACACATTTGCTACTTTCAAAGAGAAGTGCTTGGCATATCATGCAGCTAAAGGGGCCTAGCTTAAATGTTTGAGAATCATATCCAAAGGGGCACTTTGGGGAAATGCTAGCAGATTCTCCAGACTCTTGTTTAGCCTTGCCCTCTTGCCCTGCCTGATGTTTATTTTGGTTGTCACCAACCTTTTTCAAAGTCGCGTCATCAGGACGAGAAGCCTTGACAAAGGGGCAAACAGGAGTCATCTTGATCAACACCCTGTACCAGAAACATGAACAATACTTTCTAAATTCATTTTAGATGAAATTGATATTAAGAAGAAATTAGAAATTCACACCAAGATTCAAAAAGTCATAGAATTTAATTAACAAAATTCGGAATAGTTTCTTCAATCATTCAAACTACAAGACAAAGCAGTTCGCATATCTATAACATATCATATTACAGTAAAATAACACCAAACTAGCAGGTGCATTGCATGTTTCTTACCTATGAGAGAGTGACCATTGGTTAACCATTCATTATACTCCCCATCATCAAGACTTTGTAGATCTAGGGGAGATATAGCATTCACGCAATATTTGAACATTTATCTGGGAGTAGCTGTAAAAAAGGGTGGGAGTTGCTCCTCTGATCAAAATAATGTTTCCTTTTCTTTTGCACTACGCCTCATTTGGTTGGATGGAGAGTCTTGGAAAGTAAAGGAAAGAGAAAGACTAAATCTTTTGGAGTTAGGGTTGCCATAAAAGAAAAAATATTCTAGAAAATAATAACTACATATTGGCTTCACTAGAAAAGGCTTATCAATTCCTACAAAAAGCACAAGAGATTTTTCACTTTCCTACAAAAGTTGTTATCTATTAGGAATCCAAATTTATCCATTCTTTTCAAATGCAACTTCTTTTATATGGTATTTGGATAAGGGCAGTTTAAACTTAACCAAGGATCAAAATTTCATTTCAATACGTCATTTCGGTTGGCTCGAAAATGGAAATAGGTCATAAACATTTCGGAAATGTGTCGAGATGCTTCGAAAATATTTCAGAAGTGAGAAATATTAATATAGAAAATCTCAATCAAAATTATACTACATTTATGAGAAGATGTAAATTTGAGTTGACATAACTTATTGTTTTGGTTTAGCACGGGTTTTGGTGCATATTTCTATGTTTTGGAGTGTTTTGATGTAAATTGCAGAGTTTCGTTATTCCACTAGTGTTTTGTTTCGGTCTCTTAGGAAACGGAAACATTTCCGCTATTTCGATAGAAACAAATGAAAATTTTGTTCCTTAAACTTAACACAAAATTTTATATTCACTTTCATGCAATTTAAATAATAAGTTTTTATTTTCTTGCAAATTTATGAAAAAAACGTTCTACTTAAGCAAGTACATGTAAGAATACTTTTTTTCACTTTACTTTCTTATACTTCCACTTTGTATTTTTTTTTTTTTTTTCATTCTAACAATACATAGCCATAAGGAACAAGACTTGGTACTTGGAAAAGAAAATATGGGAAGAAAGTGTTCCATCAAAGCAAATTAAGTAGGGGCTTTGAAAGAAATATGCACTCAGCACACCTGTGTTTAGGGTCGTAAACAAGCTACGTTGCTTAAGCTTAATTTGATAACCTTAACGAGCTTCAAAATGTGTTCAACCTTAGCTTATTTAATTTTCGAGCTAATCTCAAACAAGCTAATTAAGCCGAGTTCGAGTTGAGCTCAAAAAAAAGTTCTTAACAAATCGAGCTCGAGTAGCTTGATTCGTTTTACAGCCTTACACGTGTTTGAATAGCATTGTTAACATAAGACACTAGTCCCTAGCACTTCCTGATAGATTTTTTCCCATTTTGTTTTCCATTTGGTTATCACAAGAAATTTTAGGCCTCACCAGTAAGTATTTTCTTGTACGATAATATTTACCCACAAATCTTTTCCAATGTTTTTAAAAGGATTATGCAGGAAAGAGTAAGTCTCATTTTCCTGTGAACTCTTCTGTACACCAAATGGTTGCAGGAAAAGAAACATTTTTTTTTTTCTAATATCTTTAACGGTTAACTCAAAGTTTTTCAACAACCACTTCTCTTTCATAAGATTCTGGAGAACCACTTTCTTGCAAGATATTTTCAAAAACCAAAGTAATCCTTGAACAACAATCATTGTTTCTCTTTCTAATTATACTACATGCTCTGAAAGAAACCTCTTGTAGCTGCCAAGCCCGCTGGGCCGCCCGAGCAAGACCAAGTGAAAACCCCAAATTTGTTTGTGATTTGTGAGTAATGTGCTTACCATAAGGAGAATTTGAACATATGATAATCTCATCATTAGCAAAGATACATACATAGCGAGATCAAGGTTAGCGCAAACAAACAACAAGTTTTCATATATTAGAATCAAATTAACACAGCTAAATGAGGAAAACATCAGATTAACACAACTAAATGAGGAAAACATCAGATTAACACAGAAAAATGAGGGAGAGACAGATGAATTCAAGAACATACCAATGTATAAGACGTCTGAGACAGAAAAGGGTCCGCTATTTCTTCAAACTCGTCTATGAAGACTTCGACAGAAAATCCGATCGCGGCGAAGGGAGAGAGGTTTTCTTCTCTTAGATTGGGAGAGAGAGCTTTACAGAGAGAAAATGTTGAGGCGAGAGAGAATTTGTTCGAGGTTCTGCGTAAGAGCTTACTGGCGAACCGGATCGCACGGGAGAGAGAGGGAGGGAGAGAGAGAGAGAGCGGAGGATAGGATCACTGGCACGTGAGAGGCGCGGGATTTATCCCATTACTCATACGTGTGCGCACGTATGAATATGAACTAAATACGCCAGGGGAAAGAAATACAACGCTTTTAACTCAAGTCCCAAAAGAGATCAGGAATATGAACTGAAATCAGGCAAGTGTGAAAGAAAATTGAAACAGTGAAATCAAAGACCCAAATGACCCAGCAATTTGATTCCAGAAAAAAAATTACCTCACTGCCCACCAATTTGCAGCTTCTTAATCATAAATGGCAATTGATTCCAGAAAAGAAAAAAAAAAAAAAAATGACCCAGCAATTTGGTCAAAGACCCAAATGATGTATCTCGCTAAAGATGACCCAAATTTAAGAAACTCACTGTCTGTTTCACTAAGCAATTGCAGCCACATTAGTAGCCCCGAATTTCTACAAAACGAGCAATTGAATGATTCTGGGTTGGGTATTGGGGCTGAGTGAACTATCACATACACACCATATATGACATAATGTTCATGCTATCTATTTCACAGTTCTAAAAAAACAAAGTTTACAAAGACAATTGAAAGAAAGGGCCAATTTTCCCAACGCAAGGAAATTTAAAGTTTATGCAGATGGAAGGTGGAGTTTTAACTTAATTTAACAACCTAAGTTCAGTGTCATTTAAATTGGCATTTTTAGTGAAAACAATTTTTCAAATAGTGCTTTTATCCATATATTTACTTCAAATTTTGAAAACCTAAAAAAAAAATACGAGATAGTATAAGCGATTTTACAATTAACAATTACACTGAAAATGCTAATTGAAAAAGAGTTTTCTTTAAAAGCGCTTTTCTAATTAGCATTTATATCAATAATTTAAACCCCCCCCCCCCCAACAACCAGATCCATTCAATTTAAGTCCATCATTTTCAAATCGGGACTCCGTTTGACATGCTGTCACCTCACACACTTCACTGGTGTCGCTCATAAAGTTTTGCACCATCCAAACCCTTTATTCTCATTTTGGTACCCCAACAGCCAAGACGGCCTACTTCGAAGAACTAAGTTTTGATTTTTGAAAAGTTTGTATAATTTCTAAATCGAGACTCCGTTTGATGTGTCATCACCTCTCACACGTCACTCATGCCCCACATGTGTTGCTCGTCAAGTTTTGCACCCTTCGAACCCTCTTTTCCCATTTCGGTACCCTAATGGCCGAAATAACCTACTTCCGAGAACCTAAGTTTCGATATCTCAAAACTTTGCATAATTTTCAAACCAGGACTTTGTTTGACGTGCCGTCATCTCTCACACGTCACCCGTGCCTTACCAGTGCCACCCGTCATGTTCACACCCTCCAGATCCTTTTTTTCCCATTTTGATACCCTAACAGTCGAGACGACCTACTTCAGAGAACTAAGTTTTGATTTTTAGAAAGTTCGCATAATTTCCAAATAAGGACTCCGTTTGACATTCCATTACCTCCCACATGTCACTCGTGCCCCATAGGTGCCTCTCATAGAGTTTCGCATGCTTCGAACCCTTTTTCTCCCATTTCAATACCCTTACGACCGAGATGACCTACTTCTGAGAACTTAACTTTCGATATTTGAAAAGTTTGCATAATTTCCAAACCGGGACTCTATTTGACGTACTATCGCCTCTCACATGTCACTCGTGCCCCACAGGTGTCTCCCGTCAAGTTTTGCACGCTCCGAACTCTTTGTCCCCATTTCGGTATCCCAACGGCTCAAGACAACCTTTAAGTCAGGAGGGTCAACTTGTTTATGTACATTACCATCATAGCTATAATTTTGCTTCACTTTTCAGTAAAGCATCAACATCTTCATCTGATTCGTCACTCTAAACAACTCTATTGTTTATAGTTAGATCTGTATTTATTGGTCTCCTAATGTCATCTAAGTCAACAAACCGTCCCACAGACAGGATCCATACTTGCAGTGGGACCTCCGGCCTTTACGTATCCCCCTTGGTTCGAAGCATATTGTGGGTGAGGTGTTGGTGGACTGTGAAAGTTATGAAATCATTCAAAATGACTCTGGCACTACGAGTACGCCTTAGTTAGGCTGAAAAGGTTAAACATTTGTTTCCTCGCCGCATCTTGTGGTAGTGTACTCTGACTACTATGCCTTAGTGTAAACATTCTACTAAATGTCCCCAGTGTCGATATATCACCCCCTGTGACAGGAGTTGACCGTAAAACTGGGTATCTCCCCACATCACATCAGGATGACTAAACCTAGTGATCATTGTGCTCCCCTCCTTAACAACGTAAATTTCAACAGAATACAAGTCAAGATATCTCGAAGGGTGATCCAGGATAGTTTGCAATGTCCTATCATCATTAACTAGCAACTTTTTATATATCATTACTTTTCCTTTTTGTCCATAACGGTATCTACATATGAACTTTAAATTTATATGTTCTCCATATTCAACCATCTTAGATGTGATCATGTCTAGTAAGCCATTAAGTGAGGTTCCCATTTCAACAATATACACATCCGCTAGCCTCTGTATCATATGTTATACCTTCTCAGCAATCTCGTACTATCTTCTCCCCTCCTCCCCAATAAACATTACCATTGTCGTCATTCTTTTGATAATTTCAAATTGTACATTGTTTGAACGTACAACTACAACCGAAAACAGGCTTCCTAACTGAGATTATGTTAGCCAAATCTGTAATTTCTATCAATTGTTAAAATTAATTAACTATAACTTCATATACATAATTTCAAAAATACTCATCTAACTTTTATTATATTAAATAATTGTCATATTATAATTTTTTATAACATATTTTGTAATTAATTATTTCATTATATATAATTTGTATATATACAAAATAACTAAATTATTTCGCTTTTTTAAACTTATTGAATTTATGGTTAATCTATTTTTTTTTTGAAACATTAGATGAGTCTAAGTGACATAATCAAATTTATAAAACATATTAACTATACATTCAACATAATTTCTCTATAATCTTATTATACACGTTTAGTATAAATAATTTCACTAACTATAACTAACATAACATCAATATATGTTAACTAGAAAAGACCTTCATAGGCCCTTCAATCAACCCAACAAAATTTCCTTTCATTAACAAAATTTCTTTATACAAAACAAAAAAAAAATGCTTACAATTAAAGGTGCCCTAAACAATGCACTTAAGTAAATATATGACAATGAAGTACAACAAAATGTTACTTACAACAACAAACCTTCAAACGTGAGGGAAATAAATGAAATCATCCCTAGCCTCCACAAGCCCTACCCCAAGCCCTAGCCACCAATGTGGACCATATTGGGAGTGAGAGAGTTGAAAGATCAAGGAGTGAGAGAGAGAGAGAAAGAGAAATGAGAGTGAGTGAGAGAGATCGGTAATGGAGAGAGAGGTGAGAGATCGAGTGAGTGAAAGAAATGAGAGAGAGAGTTCTGGGTTTTGGGCGTAATATCCCACAGAAAAATGTTTTTTCAAAAAGCGTTTCTACAAATAATACTTTTTGAAAAAACATTTATACATTTTTTTATACTTCATTTCTTCAACATTATTACAAGAAAAATATACCCTGGAAAACGCCATTTGAAAAATTGCTTTCAACAAAGATTCTTTTTCAAATAGCGCTAAACTTGGATTGGTGAATTAACTTGAAAACCTACCTTGTATCTGCATTTTCTTCTAAAAGAACCCTGTGTCAGGGAAATCAACTGAAAGAAAGGCATTCAAAAGAAAGGATAAACAATCATAGTTACTTATGACTCATGAGTGACTTACAATGGAGAAGAATGGATGTTTCCGTGAAGTTGCCCAATTTGCCAGTTCCATTCAACCAAAAGAATCGTGTAGATCAAGAGGCTATAGCCGAAGGGATTTTCTTCTACAATCAGACGAAAAAATAGAGAAAACAAGTCATAGAACGAAGAAGTCAAGTTTCGTTTGTCCTTCCAGTGTCGGCAACAGCAACAACGACTGTGAAGGATATTAAGGAGTATCACTGCCACAGGTCAAAGGGAGATGAAAGAATTAGGAACCCTAGATCGTTTATAAAGTTTAGGTTATTTCAAAAAATATGCAATTTATTTAAGGATATTTTAGTAAATTTAAGTATACATGGTACGGGTTCAAGTTTGTTTATTAAAAACTAGCCCACTCTATTTATTGATATTTAAAAGATATCAACTTAGATCAATGCTTAAACTATCATGAGTTAGGTATACTTACTTGAGTGCAAAGTGATAGAATGTAGAGTAAACTGAAACCAATAGTAAGGATCTTTTCCCATGGAAACCCAAACTAGAGAGAAAATCACGTGTCCACTTCGCCGGACAAAGATCTACACTATAATATCATTCAACAGTTACAAGACACCTACAACCTAAATCCCCAATTGAATCCTCAATCTCTAGGTTGACTTGTACTTGCTCGATTCCACGATTCACTGTTGCTAGTGCACGATCACTGCTTAATTCCCTTAGAATGAATTTATGTCTCGAACTCCTTCAAGACGATCAATCTCTTCAATGGCATTGAAAGATTAAATGCCAAGAAACTGTTTTTGGGCTTTAAAAACGATGGAAAACACTTTAGAAAATTGCTTTCTTAATGACGGCTCAGATCTAAAACTTTAGAATGAGTGTAGGTATTTATAGAGCTTCAAAAATTTCGCATAAGTGGAGCTCGCGGGTGTGAGGTATCCCACAAGGTGTTCTGCGAGATCCATCCTGAAAATGACATACTCTCTGTGTCTTCCAGTGAGCTATCCCACAAGGTTACGTGAAGTCCTCTGTGAACTGCACCCTCTATGTATCTTCCTGCGAGGTCCCACGAGATCCTATAAAGTGTCTTGTGAAGTCTCCTGGAAGAATTTGCACACTGTTTCTTCCCACGAGGTGTTGCCAAGTCCCACGAGGGGTCTTATGAGGGTTAGTATGACTTCCCATGTATATCCACACATCCCACGACTTGTCTCGAAGTCCATCAAGGCTTGTCGAAGTTCCGTAACACATTTTAAAGCTTCATACAAAGACCTTGCATGAAATAGCAATGAAGATCATCCTAATACATTGTGATTAACATCTAAAATACAATAAACTTGAAATGTCACGAAATTTGCCAATTACATGATTTTACAATCTCCCCCTTTGGCAATTTCATGACCAAACAACTAACCTAGGGAATACAAGGAAATATAGACATTACTAGACTCGATCCCATAACCCTGTTAATCATAAGTATATCTAAAATGGACATGAGCACATTAACATGCCTGTTCAACCTGTATCTGCACAGACATATCAATACACAATCATCAAGTGCAGAATCCTAATATCACTAATGTTCTCAAAGCAGTCAATATATGATAATCTTGGAATCCAATCGATGTTCTCCCCCTGGTTAGATACAAATTGACGAGGTGAGGCACAAGACATCAATAGGCCAAAAACTAAGACCAAACAATAAACAGCCAATAACAAAAAAGAGGGCAAATAACCAAAAGAGCCCAAGGGATATAGATAAAAATAATTCATAACAAAAGCATGCGGTCCAAGAATCAACTATCCAAAAACATAATATAACCCAAAAAAAAAAAAAAAAACAGCCAAGGACACAACCACGGGCAACAACTCCATCAACTATTGACGGCTCTGAGCACAGAAACTCTGCATAAAGTCATTGGTAGAGTTGACAAAGTTGGAATGGACCTTTGCCATGCCAGTGACAACATCCCGAACCTCCTGAACCTCCCAAAACGGCGCTCAATCGCCATATCAACCTGCTCGTCAATCTGATCCATCCTCTCCATCATATCATCAAAACGGCAGAACATCATAATCATAAATGTAGGATGCTCACCAAAAGGTGCAGTTGAGGTGGATGCAGAAGCAAGTGCCTAAAAGAATGGTTGGGTAGCTTGAAAGGCCAGAGGTGGTGTCGCAGTTGGAGTAAGGGAAGTAGTAGTGGCCGCAGGTCCTCATCATCAGAGTTGTCAAGCTCATGGGTGAAGTCGGGGAGTATAGTAGGAGTCGCCACGCCAATCTGAGCATTGCTCAGCTTTAACGTCAATTGGCAAATGGGACGAAGAAGTGTAAGTCGAGGCTCAACACGATCAACAAAGACCGGATGACGAGTAATGAAGGCGGTTAGGAGGAGGCCGAAGGGAAGAAAAGCACGAGTAGGATGATCGGCATAGGCAGAGATGATGAGATCAAACATAAAGTGGGACACAGTCATGAACACACTAAAGGCGATGGCATACATGAGCCGAGCACAAGACTCATCGATCTCACTCATATGAGAAATGTAGATAAAAGAATCAAAGACGATATGATTCATATGATTCAGGACTCGAAAAATAATGAAAAGAAGATGCTGCTTAACATGGGTACACGGGCTAAGGGCCACTACCCATGATCAGACAAGAAACACTCCGCAATGGAATTATAGGAGGAAGCGACATGGTGAGAAGGATATGGAAGGTGGGGATAAGCGAATCCACCAACTGATGGTAGGAAAGGATATCAGCATGGGAAAAGGTGAGATCAACCCCATGCACAAAGGACCAGAGTGTGTAATGCTTACGGTCGACAAAATGAATGTGTTAACTCAAGGTTGGTCCCCATGTTGATTTTGATGATAACTAAATTTTGTGTTAGTTTAGTAATGCATTTACTTAGTGTACAGATTAATAAAGTATATAACTTAGACTTAAAGTTCAATCTTAAGTCTAATACATGTCAAAGTGAATGAACGGCAAGCTCAGGATCAAGTAATGAACTCTAAGAGTTATACAATGAACCAAACAGAGCATTGATGCCTATTTCTACTTCAAACAAATTATTTGCATTCGAAGAGATTGAAGGTGTTCAAATAAGGCCTTCATCAAGTATGCATAGACTCAATAAAGTTGTATTGCACTCAAAGAGATTGAAGACTTCATCAGAGTGTGCTAAAGTTAGATGAAGATGATTTGATTGTGAAGAGATCGAAAAAGCTCAAAAGAAGACTTCATCAAGTGTGCAAAAGGTCGATTCAAGATAATGTGATTGGAAGTTGCTTAAGAAGAAGATTCATCTTGATTGTTTGATCTCTACATGAAATTCAAGTGAAGAATTCTTCTTAGATATAAAGAATCAATAAAGACAATATGTATGAAGAGATTTCATCAAGCTTACAAAAGTCTCATTGAGGTGATTCCAAAGAAGAATTGCTAGCAAAGAGAAGAAATCGGCAATGAAAGCAATAGCTCGGCAATGAAAGAAAGAGCTCAATGATAAAAGAGAAAGATCGGCAAAAGAGCTCAGTATTGAAAAAATGAAGTCCTGACAGTTTGAAAATCAAGAAAAGATGAATATCAAGTGATTGATTCAATCCAAGTTGAATAGAAGTTAACTCTGATGAGTTAAAGAGTTTTGATTTATTATCATACCCCAAAGAGAAGACTCCTTGAAGATCTTATACTACTGCTGAAGAAGAATTTGATCACTGGAAGACGGAATGAAGATTTCTGGACAGTGAGCCAACTCACGAAAATAAAGAGTTGCCTCATGGATACAGAAGCAAAAACTTATAGACCAAATGATCAATGAGCCAACCCTTGAACATAAAGAATCGACTCATGAAGACTGAAGCAAGATTTCTGGGTAAGGAGCTGACTCATGGAAATGAAGAGTCACCTCATGAAGATAGAAGCAAAATGACTTGAAAACAGAATGATTAATGAGCCAACTCATGGAGACAGTAGAAAACATCTGGAAAATACAGACCAAAAGAGTCGACCCTTTAAGCCTGGAGTCGACCCCTGGGATATAATGGCTAGTTTTCTAACGTTATAATAGACTGGACGTGCATTAAATGAACCCCAACAACCTCCAATAGATGAAATCAATACAAGGGTTTATATACAAGCTTCCAACTGCATTTATACAACAAGAGACACAAGAAACAAACATCTACTGACTGATCAAAACTGAATATTCTGAACATTCTCTTTGTCTTCATTGTGTGAGCTTTGATTGTTTTAATCCACTCTTGTTAGAGAGTTTGTACATCATTTGTATATCTTTATACACTTGTAAGTGAGAGTTTGAGAGTTCTCTTTGAAAAAAAAACTCTTATAAGTTTGAGTGGAGTTTGAACAAAACCACTTGGTGGCTGAAGAACTTGGGAAGAAGTTCTTGTGTATATAGTGAGCTGAGCACTTGGTCAATCAACACCCATTTGTAATTAGAGATTACACAGTGGAGGAAGACTTTAAGGTGATCTTGGGGTGAGGACATAGACTACAGATTGTGGTTGAACCTCGGTAACTCTTTATGTTCTTTTTATTACTCTGTTTTCTTTTCTTCTTCTGATTACATTGCATTACATATAGATTGATCACTGTTACATTGTTTAGATTAATTTTAATTAATCTTAATTGTTATTAATCTTTGAAAAACCCAATTCACCCCCCCTTGGATTGCCTTTTGGGCCAACAAAATGTTGGCATAGAACTTGCAAACAATTGATGGAATGATAACCCCATGGACCTTAATCAAGTGAGTCCACTGATGACGCTTGAAACGAGCAAGGAACGGAATATCAAGAAACTCGTCAAGAATAACTCCACGAGAGACAAACATCGGATGCAAAGCAAAACTTTCGTGTAGCGACGCTCAGCGTCAAAGTTCAAATGAAATCGAGCAAAAGTGGGAGCCTTAGGGGAGGAAGAACAGGAAGGGTAGAGATAATAGGAGGAGTAGAAGAGGAGTATGGATAGGAGGAGTAGTCGGTGAAGGCTCAGCAGCTAAACGTGCCTTCGTGGCACGCGAGGTACTCGGCGTACCTGTGGTCTGTTGCTTAGACAAGCGACGAGAAGTGGAGGCAAGAGAAGCCTTCCTTTTAGGAGACATGAGGAATAGAGAGTCAATCAAGGCCAAAGATACAGAGACCCCAACCAACAAACAAACCAGAGAACAAATCAAAGCCTAACCTCAAGCACACAACCCCACCCAAACCCGAAATTAACATGGTAAACTAAAGCAAAACGAGGTAGAACATGAACTCCACCAAGGCAAACCACAAACGACACACACCCAAACGCCACCACCACCACACAAGATTGAACAGGGAACCCAACCTAAGGTTCTCAAAATGGCATGAAGGGAAGGAGCCGGGGTACAATGTGACGGGACATAAAGAGAAAGAGAGAGAGAGAGAGAGAGAGAGAGAGAGAGAGAGAGAGAGAGAGAGAGAAAGACGAGAATGAGAGCCGAGGAGACGAACGCTAGTGGGGGCAAACTAGGAGGATGGCGGCGAGGGCTAGCAGTTGACTTCGCTCCCTTGAGATAACACTTCGACATATTCAGAAATAGGGCACAAATGAACAGTAGAAAAATATATATACTGGTAGACAAGTGGACTTCGCGGGCAAGAGAGAAGCCGTAAGAATCCCACGAGATCTACTAGGACCCAAAAAAGAAAGAAAGAAAACGAGGACGCCTAACCAAGTCAGATGCAAGGGTCTTCCAATCAAAATAAACCAATGTAATCAGTGAGCAAGTAAGCAAGACTATGCCAACATCAAGTAAGATCAACAACTGATTAAGGCAACAACCCATTGAATTTAAAAACAACTCTGAATCACAAGTTCAAATCAATATGCAATAAGTAACAAGTCTGTCACAAGTTCAATGAGAATATGGACCCGTAGACAAGATCATGGCATCATTCATCATGGATTTCTCAATGGGTTAGCTACAGTTCAAGGTTAAACCCTTTGTCATCCTTTTCTCTCATGATATTTTAAGCACACATCCTCAAGAATATATTTTTTTCAACCTCTTTTTCATTTTAATCAACCATCATCCAACCCTATCTCTCCAAGCACAAAAATTTTCAATAAGCACAAGGGATGGAGGCTTTCACACACATGAGAGGGTAACCATCTCCTCTTGTCACATAATAAGGGTAGCTTCTCATATATCTCATTTGTAGCCCTTTCCATCAAACCAAACAAGACTAAAAGGGGTATACAAGTCTGTAAGGTCAATTGAACATAAGCTTGACCTAAACAAGTCACTTATGGTGAAGTTAACTAAACAGATCATAAAAGTGGACTCCATATTCTAATAGATCTCAAGATGTGAGTCACTTATTAAACACTGAGAATGAACTAGATACTAGTCATTTCAAACCAATAGAGATACACACACACATAGTTAATGAGTAATACAAGATTCGGAATAGAACATGCTCACAAATTAATCATCATACGAGTAAAGTTTTAAGAGAATGACTTTTGCTCTAAACTCAACCAAAGTGAAGACACACACACGCACACAAGAAACAGAACTTGAGATAAGATGAACTAAGAAGGACACTCAAGACTCTACACCACACAGAAACAGATTACTCAATGAGACACACTCCTGGGGATTTTTGAAGAAAGTCAAACCTAAGAGCATTAAGAGGCTTAGTGAACAAATCAGTAAGTTGGTTTTTTGTAGCAATATGTTCCAAAGAAATAACTTTACCTTTAACCAACTCACAAATAAAATGATATTGAATGTTAATATGTTTAGTACGAGAATGATGCACATGATTCTTAGATATACTAATAACACTCATATTATCATAAAACAAGGTCATGAGATTCTATTCTAAGCCATAATCACACAGCATCTGTTTCATCCATAAGTACTGAGTATAACGGCTACCAACAGCTATGTACTCTGCCTTAGCAATGGATAAAAAGATGGCATTTTGCTTTTTACTATGCCAAGAAACAAGGTTATTACCTACATAACAACAACCACTAGAGGTGCTCTTATGATCATCGGCAGATCATGCCCAATCTATATCAGTATAACCTGTAATATCCGCATTAGTGTTCAAGGTGAACCAAATACCATACCTAAGAGTACCATTTATGTATTTAATGATTCTTTTAATTGCAAACAAATGACAAGCCTAAAACCGAGCACAGACACCAACACTAAATGCTATGTCAGGTCTGCTAGCTGTTAAATAAAGCAGACTACCAATTATGCTCCTATACAAAGTTTGATCAACATCTGTCTCTGAGGCATTCTTGCTAAGCTTAAGAGTAGTACTGATAGGAGTCCTAGCATGCTTAGTATTTTCCAAACCAAATTTCTTCACTAAGTCTCTCGCATATTTAGACTGAGAGATAAAAATCCCTTGATCCACTTGTTTAACTTGCAAGCCTATGAAGTAATTCAACTCACCCATCATGCTCATTTAAAATTAACTTTTCATATGTTTAGAAAAATTATGAGCAAGCTTTTCAGAAGTAAAACCAAATACAATGTCATCTGCGTAGATTTGAGCAATAAGAATGTGTTTTGATTCTTTTTTAATAAATACAATCTTATCAACTCCCCCTCGAGAGAAGCCAGATTCTAGCAGAAAAGTAGTCAACCTCTCATATCAAGCTCGAGGAGCTTGTTTCAACCCATACAAAACTTTCTTAAGCTTGTACACATGATCAAGATGCTTAGGGTCTTCAAACCCTTTGAGTTGTTCAACATAAGTTTTTTCTTGAAGAATGCCATTAAGGAAAGCACTCTTCTCTTCCATTTGGTGAAGTCTAAAGGCTAGATGACATGTAATGGCAAGTAAGATACGAACAGACTCGAACCTTACAATAAGGGCAAAGGTCTCATCAAAGTCTATTCCTTCAAGTTGAGTATAGCCATGTGCTACAAGTCTTGCCTTATTTCTAGTGATAGTGTCATACTCGTCAAATTTATTCTTAAATATTCATTTAGTACCTATCATATTCATATTATTAGGTCTAGGCACAATGATCCAAACATTATTACGCACAACTTGGCCTAATTCTTCATACACAGCAGTTATCCAACACTCATTAGTTAAGGCTTCTTTCACATTTTTAGGTTTAAATGAAGAGGTATAACACAAGTAGTTTACCTAATTCCTTACCTAATGTCTTGTCTTCATTGGTTCAGTAACATTTCCAATCACTTGATCCAATGGATGATTCAGTTTCACTCTGGATGATGGTTCTAGGATGATTCCAAGATCATCTTCAGTGTTGCCTATGTGAGTCACAACAGCATCCTTCTTATCATGATTTTTCTTCTCCAAATTTTCAGAAGGTGTGCTATCTGAATCACAATCCTCATCAAGTGCATCATCAGTGTGAACTAAGGCATCATCAATAACCACATTTATAGATTCTATAATAGTAAGAGTATGCAAATTATAAACAAGATAAGCACTACTATTAATGGAATACCCAAGAAATACTCATTCATCGCTTTAAGAGTCAAACTTACCAAAATACTCTCTATCCCTTAGGATGTAGCATTTGTTCCTAAATACTTGAAAGTATTTAACATTAGGCTTCTTATCTTTTCACGGTTCATAAGGCATTTGCTTGGTACTCACTCTTATATAGACTCTATTTGCAATGTAGCATGTTGTATTTATTGCCCTGGCCCAGAATTTCTGTGGAACCTTCTTACCACGAAGCACTACTCGGGCCATTTCCTAGATCACCTGATTCTTTCTTTTTACTACTCTATTCTGCTGTGGTGTCTTTGGAGCAGAGAACTTATGTCTTATGCCCTACTCATCACAAAAGTTAGCAAACTCTAAATTCTTAAATTCCCTACCATGATCGGTACAAATTCTGCGAATACATATTATTTTTGTGCCCTTCTCTACCTGCACTTTCAAACATAAAGCTCTAAACACAGAGAAGGTGTTAGATTTTTCTCGAATAAAATCAATCCATCAAAATCTAGAAAAATCATCGACAACCACAAAAATGTATTTTTTACCTCTAATATTTTCTATTTGAGTAGGACCCATAAGATCCATATGAACAAGTTCAAAAGGTTTAGAAGTTACAATGTGCTTAACTTTCTTATGTGTGGACTTAATTTGCTTTCCTAATTGGCATGGTCCACAAACGCAATTTGAGAGTTTTCTAAGTTTTGAAATCCCATGGATGAGTTCAAGACTAGATATTCTAGAAAGATCATTAAAATTTATATAATCAAGTCTTTGATGCCACAACTCAGCCTCATCCAGTTTAGCAAAATTGCAAGTAATACCACTATTTGAGGTGATCTCATAGCAATTATCAAGAGTACGCGTACCTTTCATAACACAAGTACCTTTCTTATAAAAAAAAATAGAGCATTCAGTTTTAAAAAATTGTAATTGGTGTTGTGCATCACATAGCTGATTGATGCTGATGAGATTAGCCTTTAAGCCTTCAACAAGCAGTTGGTAACCCTTGAGATTTTATATTACCTTTTCTTACAACTTTGGACGTGTTGCCATCTCCAAAGGTTACCAGATCTCCATCATATTCAGTTACAATGTCGAAATAAGCTTTATTAACACATATATGCCTTGAGCAGCTACTATCTAGATACCACACATTAGAGCTATGGGTCTTTAAGGCAGTGTGGACAATATATCCTCTCAGGTTATTTTTCCTTATCCATATAGTCTCAGGGTTAGCATTAATATGCTTTGGGTGTGATAGTTGGTTAGGCTTTTGACCTTTCCTTGAGGTATGTTTTACCGCAAGTCTTGCCATATAGTTTTTATAGTGTTGAGAATGAGCTGATCTTTGAAAACTTTGTTCAGTAAAATTTATTTGTTCAGCCAAAACATGAAATCTATTAGACATCTGACCACTGTATGATTTACCTGGGTTTTGAAAATTACAAGTTTGAACATAATCCACAGGTAATCAATACAATTTATGACATTGGGACCTAATATGACCTCTTATACCACAGTAGTGATAGATAGAAATGAATCTAACAAAATTACTTCCCACTTGTTGGGGTTTGTACCTTCTTTTAGGCATAAATTTGATAGGTCTATTGTACTAGTTGTCTTTTGCTTTGCTTGCTTTACCTATATAACCAATAAATGCATATCCCCAAAATATTTTTGCTCATTGCATACTTTCTTAATAGTGGATGCACTAGCTTTATATTTCTTGAAGGCCAGATTTGCTTCAGATAACTTAGACATCAATTTCTAAATCTTTTCTTCAAGAGATTTTCTAACTTTTGCATTATCATGGGCATTCTTTTCAAGCAGCTTCACTTTTTTAGGCAAAGTACCTCACTGTTTCTCCAACTGTGCAATCTTTGCCTTTTCTTCAACACTTAACTTCTTCAAGGTTTCAACTTCTTCCAAAGCTCGCTTCAGTTTATTCCCTAATTTGGCACTCACATTGGTCATCTTATAAGATTGCTTATACAATTGATTGTGTGCCTGTTGAAGATCAGTCTTATCTTCATCCTTAGATTCTTCTTCATCTTCTTTGATGGATTCAACACTTCCATTAGAATCATCAACTTTCTCATTCTCAGGCACTTTATCTGAACTTTCGGTCACTTCAGATTCAATGGTCATAAATGTCGTGAAGTTCTCTGAACTGTCATCATTATCAGAGTCTTCTTCTTGCTCAAAGTCACTCTATGTAATTGTCAGAACCCGGCTTCCCATATTTTTCTTTTTATTTGGACACTTTGTAGCAATGTGACCAAAGCTCTGACTGTCATAGCATTGTTTTTGGCCAATTTTCTCAGTTGGCTTCCTTACAAACTTGAGTTTATCATAAGGTTTTCCTTTGACTTTATCATTGGAGGAAGGCTAACCTTGTTGTCATTTGTTAAAAATGTTTTTGAATTTTTTGGCAAACAATGCTATCTATTCCATCCCCAAGTCACTATCATAATCACTAGCCTCATTTGCGCTTTCCTTTATGAAATTTAGGGCAATGCCTTTGTTCCATTTAGACTGGTGTAAATTGGCTTCAAAAGTTTATAGAGATCCAACTAAGTCTTCTACTTTTAAGGAGTCTACATCTCGACTTTCCTCAATAGTTGTTACCTTAGCTTGAAATCTCTCCAGTAAGGATCTCAAAATTTTTCAAACAATTTTAGATGAAGAGATCTGTTCGCCAAGGGTGAAACTTGAGTTGATGATATCACTAAGCTTGTAATAAAATTGGTCAAAAGTCTCATCATCTTTCATTCTTAAAGTTTCGAAAGCCACAGTCAATTACTGAAGTTTGGCAATCTTAACAGTGGTAGTACCCTCATAGGTAGTCTGTAAGATATCTCATGCATCTTTAGCGAGTTCACAAGTAGAGATTCTGCGAAACTCCTCTACTGTGACTTCGTTATAAATAGCATTAATAGCTTTACTATTCCAACCACAGCTTTCTAAATCAGTTTTATCTCAGTCTGAAGTTTCCTTGAAAATAGTGGTTGTCCCATTTGTAACTGTCGGTGGAGAGTAACCATTTACAATAGCAAGCCAAACACGTTCATCGATTGACTTGAGAAAAACTCTCATTTTGGCTTTCCAATAGGAATAATTAGTTGCATCAAGTAGAAGAGGTCTAAATGTAGAACTACCTTTAGGCCAATCCATAGAGTTAGGCTAACATGATCTCATTTTTTAAAAACAGAAGGTTTTTGAATGTCCTGCTCTGATAGCAATTGAAAAACTAGCCCACTTTATTGATTGGTATTTAGAAGATACTAACCTAGATTAATACTTAAACTATCACGAGTTAGGTATACTTACTTGATTGCAAAGTGATAGAATGTAGAGTAAACTGAAACCAATAAAACAATGAACTTTTCTCATGAAAATCCAAATTGGGGAGAAAATCATGTGTCCACTTTGTTGGACAAAGATCTGCATTATAATATTGTTAAACAGTTAAAAGACACTTACAACCTAAATCCCCAATTGAATGCTCAATCTCTACGTTGAATTATACTTGCTTGATTCCACAATTCACCGTTACTAGTGCACGATCACCGTTCAATTCCCTTAGAATGGATTTGTGTCTCGAACTGTTTCAAGATGATTAATCTCTTCAATGGTCTTGAAAGATTAGATGCTAAGAAACTGTTTTTGAGCTTTAGAAATGATGGAAAACACTTTACAAAGTTGCTTTCTTAACGATGGCTAAAATCTGGAACTTTAGGATAAGTGTAGGTATTTATAGAGCTTCAGCAATTTTGCTACACGTAACCCTAGATAGCGCATACATGGAGCTCGCGAGCACCAGGTGTCCTGCGAGGTCCATCCTGAAAATGACATGCTCTCTGTATCTTTTAGTGAACTGTCCCGTGAGGTCCCGCGGGGTCCACTGTGAACTACACCCTCTCTGTATCTTCTCGTGAGGTCTCACGAGATCCTGCGAAGTGTCCCACAAAGTCTCTTGGAAGAATTTGCACACTGTTTCTTCCCATGAGGTGTTGCGAAGTTCCACGAGGGGTCCTACAAGGGTTAGTATGACTTCCATGCATATCCACGCATCCCACAACTTGTCTCGAAGTCCATCAAGCTTCTCGAAATTCCGTAGCACACTTTGAAGTTTCATATAAACTCTTCTTAATACCAGCTTGCATGAAATAGCAATGAAGATCATCCTAATGCATTGTGATTAACATCCAAAATACAATAAACTTGAAATGTCATGAAATTTGTCAATTACATGATTTTACATTTATATTCCCCATACCTGAACCCGACTAAAGCTTCCCCAAACTCGATTAATTTGGGTTAAGCCCCAACAAAATGGTGCTTTTGGCCATCCCTAGTCATATCTGTGAATGCTTAAGTGGTAATACAAAACGTAAAATTATGCCATTGTTGCAGCTCCGTCACTATTTATTTCCTTTTCCCTGAGTTCAATTTTTGTGACATCAGTAATCAAGCCAATAACAAATTCATCGAATTCAAAATTGACAATAAGATTTGGCTTTTGATCTTAATCTTCATCTATTGTAGTTATGTCGTTGCTGAAGTGGTACAATTTTAGAATCCAAGCATTAATCTAACAGCAAAATAGGAATAACATCAACAATAATTGGAAAAAAGTTCAAAGAAATATAGAGTCAACATTAAGGCTTGTACCAATAATTTTGCACAACCCATATGGGTAAAGAATTTACAAGCGGAGCCGTAGAAAATAGAGATTTCTAAGTTTGTTATTTCTATTTAGTAGATGTCACAATACATGATCTCATCGTCAGTATAATTTAGTTCAGAAATTAGGATTGCAGTGAGGGGGTGGCCGTGATATTTGGTGTTAATAGCGGGTTTAAGTTCTAAAATTTGATAGTATAGCACATTTTATGTCAACGCAAAACTGACAAGTGTAACAAAGATAGAAGATGCCTTGGCATGGGCAAAATAAAAAAATTTGAACTGATTTGGGCTATGTCAAAATTTAATAAACTATAGAAAAAAAATTACAAAACATAAATATGCAAAAATTATATAAACCAAGCAAGTTTACAACTAATTTTAGTAAATTTGTACATAAATACATAAATATTCAAAAATACTCTCATAAAAGTAAACTATTGAATCTTCATATAATAAAAATCATCTATTATCGAAAATAAACTATTGAAGTTGTGTCCAAATTCCTATATTGTTTCTCCCCAAAAATAAAAAACCCCCAAAATTCATCTCACAATCATACACCGATTTTCACCCTTTGTTTTGTGTACGTGTAAATTATATATGCATGCATATATATATGTTCATAATACGGTGAAGGGTTGGATTGAACGTTGACGAAATCGAGAAAATGGGTTGTGGTTGGTATTGTGGGGGGTGGGTTTTGTTGATGTGGGTTTTGGCGGTGGTGGATCTGTAGATGGTAGGGGGCGTTGGTGATTGGGTGAGCTGGGGTAGGGGTATGGCAGGTCAAGGTGTCTATGGAGGTTAGGTGCACTTAGAGAATAGAGGGGGACAAAGAGTGAGGACCAATTCAGAGTATTGGGAAATCTAATCCTAGTGCTATCAGCTACAAATTCGAGCGTCGCTTAGAAAGAGAAAATGAAGGGGGGGGGGGGGGGGGGGGGGGGGGGGGGGGGGGGGGGGGGGGGGGGGAGAGAAATTGGGGTTCTATTAGGAGCAATGATTTTGGAGATGGAGAGAATGAGAGAAGAATAAAAGAAATCAAGACATATCTCAAGAGGTGGAAAAATTATTCAGTTCCCTTAGAGCACTAGATAATTTCTTTAAAAGGTGAGATGGCTGATTTAACCTTTTAAAAGATTGGTACAGTCATAATTATTGAATTTGTATGTGTCCTTAAAGCTATAATTATGACATTTGAATAAGATTTTTCTCTTTTACATTATTTATACTAGTTTAGCCACTATGTTGATGTATGAGTTATTATCAGGTTCCATAAAATTTCATGTAGGTGGATTGTATGTGTTAATAATATTAGCAAATGGAGAGAGATACAATCCAATAAGTTACTTTTGATTTTAAACTTGTTCATAGTCTGAAGTGAAATTGGACAATTCGATTTGTAGATTTTAACACAAGTAATCTTTATCTGGTAGAACAATATTTCTCAACCATTTGGGTAATGGACTATAGGCTAATGTGTTGGTATGTTTAGAGTATATTGAATAGGATTATGGTAAGAATATATTTTCACAATTGTTAGTGATAATGTCACTTCTTACCAACACATACTAATTATAAAGACAGTCTAAAGCTTGAAAGCTTAAAGAACTAGGCTTTTGATAATGCATCACTTTGATTTATCAATGAGTGAGACTTTTGTATCGTCAATATCTCAGTATTTGAGAACTTTATTCTTTAAGGTCACACACCCTTTTTAAGGAAATGATATCCACTTGATGCAATCTATTAGTTATGATCAATAAAAACCGGATTTGTTTTAGTAAAGTTTTCCTTATATGAATTTTATTTTTTATAAAATTATTTATTTTCAAGAAGGTAATTTTTTAAAAAAGATTCTAAAGTGATCATTACTATTGGATTAGTTACTCAAGGTTTAGAGATGTAAACAAAATTGTGTTAACAGTTCAACTTTATCCAATTGAAATTTACAGATATCGGTACATAGGAATTAATATTTGCGATATTTAGTAGATAGGGGCTTTGTCATAATTTCCTATCCTAATATGTCAACTACCTTCATTTGGTAGAGTTGGTAATTTCACTAATTCCTTATTCATCAAGGAGTTGATATGCAATTAGAGAATAATGAGTTAGCTTAAAATTACGAAACCCTATAGATCCCTTACTTGCACATGTATTGCACTTTCCTTTTATATTAAGGAAAATGTGGCTCGTCAAAGCACAAGAGACACTTTATATTTTTTGTTAGAGAAAAAAAAAAAAGGTTTTGGCTAGTTTGAGTCCCACTTGCTCTTGCTACCCTAGTACATTGTGATCAAGGAGGAAAACCGTTAGATCTTTGAGGCTTTTATAAATACAAGCAAAGAAGAACAAATACAAGATTGAAGAGTTCTCATAGTTTGTATTGCAACAAAATCCACAAAGGTATTGAATTTTTCATTCTAATTCTTAAAAAATCAATGAAAAGAATGTGAGTTAAATCTGAATTTTTTTAAAATTAGTTTCTGCAGGGTTTTATAGAACTAAAAAAAATATCTTTAGTCAACTAAGGTGTAAAGAGATTAAAAAAAAAAAAATTATTGTTAACTCTACTAGAGGGACAAGTATGACAAGGAAGGTCAACGTCATTTTAAAAATCTCAGGGGCACTACTTGTTATTGTTAGATACGTTAAGGGATGTTATTATAATTTATCAAAAAAGAGAAAAATGCTATTCTTTTATATACAGAAAATTCTACGCGAATAACGTAGCAGTTTTTATACTTAAGAACCTTTCTGATGAGTGTTTTGTTTTAAAGTGAATAATTTTTATTCAACTACATTATTTTGGTACTAAATTCTGTATAAAATTTCTGATTATAAAAATTATCCATAAAATAGGGAGAAATTAAAGTTTGGCAACAATATAGAAGCATGTTAACGAGGAGAAATTAATCAGAATGATTATCATAACATGTCATCTTACTTACCAGGTGTGAAAGTTTACTTAAGGAATAATTTTGGCTATAAGTCTTGGATTTATTCATCGTCTGTTTTGGATTGTTTATGTAGACTTTTAGAATTTGAATTCAGCCTTAACTCGGATTTTCCCACTTCTGCCATTCTTCTTAATTTTAGCATTAATTAACATCTATTATGGGCTAGAGAATTAAAAATGAGAAAATTGTTCTGAAATTGAGTTGTTTCTAGATGATGATCGAACTTTGGCAGTTTGGTGTAGCTTGACACCCTTAACTGATAATTAGCTTGACAATGAAAATGAGTTCAAAAAAAAAAAAGAAGATAAAACTGATTGCATATAATCTTCATGCACCTTATTAGGTTGAATTAACAGTCCAATTTTCAGAGGAGAGATTTGACCTTGAAGAGTTCAAAGCAATTTCGGCTTCCATGGAGGTTGAATTTAGATTCCTTAGGCAGCTTGAGCCATATGATAACTACTGTTGTTGGAGTTTAGATCAGATTCAAACACCCCAAAAATCTATTGAAGAGGGACATGGGCTTGTCATCAAGGCGTTTGACTATATTTTAGAAGGAGACTCTCTCAGGATTAGTTTACCATCTACAGTATTTATGAGGACACTTTGTCTCTAGAATCGTTTACCACAATTAATATTTTTGGGGTTGTAAATGGGTATCTAAATTTCAACCCGATAACATGTTTAATGTAGGAAAAATTGTTTAATGTGACTGGACTACCATGTCATTTTCATTTCATCTTTCATATTATGATAGGCTAGGTGGGGGTCAAATAGTTCAGGAGACTCATCATATGTGAAAGGAGAAACAAGGACACGGAGAGCTCTTGGAGTACTGACTAATTTCTCTTCGCACAGACGTGGCCTAGTTGCAGCAATCGGATAGATATGGGCTCATACAGACATTGTTCAAATCGCTATGAAAAACACATTTTTTTTTTTTTATTTTGAAAAACGGCTCAATGAGTCAAACTCACTGCTATGCTAGGTCCTACATCACTTTTCGATCAAATTCCATCGTTTAGAACCTGAAAAGGGCAATAGTTTTTTTTTTAGAAAATGTTTATTTTCAGATATTTCTTTAGAATTTGAATTTGGCTTTAACTCAGATTTTTTTAGTTTTGGTATTTTCTTAGTTTTAATCTTAATTATCATTCAATGGGGGGGAAGAATTTTTCTTATATATTCATGAGTTACGAGAGCTTTGTCTTGAATCAACTTTTGAGTAATAATATTAGGAGGGTTATATTGTTTCTTCCGACTTTAACCAACACTTGGAGCCCTTTTGAGTAATAATATTGGCAAGGTTGTCTTCATTAGCCACTTAAATAAATTTTGCAACCACCAATATTTGTAAGAAAGACCAACTAAATAAAATATTTTAGGAAAACCAGCTGTAAATAGTGCAACAAATCGATCAAAACTAACGACAACTGCCTAACAATATCTAACTGTATTTCCGAAGCATAAAAAAAAAACTACCTAACAATATCTAACTGTATTTTTTTCTCTATAAAAAAGAGGCAGTTGGAGTATGGCTACTCACATTTTTTTAGTTTGCCACTTTTAGCCTTCAAGATCAGTCTAAGGGATGGTCTAGCTTCAGGCACGCCTAGCATTTTTCTTAGTCTAATTACAAATGCATTGGTGGCATATTTCTATCATAATTGTCAACATCGTATTGGTTAGTATACCAATTTTGTTATTGGTACAGTACGTATCAATACTGGTACAATATCGGATATCGTCTCAAATTTATTGCTATTATATAATATTATATATTTGTAAATTTTTTTTTATAAAATATTGCATTACTCATGACAAATATTATTCAATAATAATTTACTTTAGAATAACACAAATGTGTTATTCAACCCAAATATATATATATATATATATAAATACTTAAAAGACATATTATTTTCTAATATATATCTAACATAAATTTTAATAGACAATTATTACTAAAATATAATAAAATTAAATTATTTTAAATAAATTGCACAAAATTCAGTACCATTCGATAAATTTAGTAATGGTCAATACTATTAGTATTGGCAAGTATTAACTGATACCTTAACCAGTATAAAACTCACATTCGTTAGTACCGTTTTATGTTCGATACATACCGTTCGATACTAATCAACACGATAGAAGATTGATAACTATTGTTTGTAAGTCACCCCAAAACATCTCCTCACATATTAATGCATTCAAGAATCAAGACAAAACTCTCTCTCTCTCTCTCTCTCTCCAGTTATATTTGATTTTTCACCTCTTTCTCCGCTCTAGACCTGCGTTATCAACCTCCTACTTCCATGTCCTTCATCCCTATTCAAGGAATGAACACATGGCGAATAAGCAAACACAAGGCAAAGAAAATGTGGGATCCAAAATTTACAGTAAAAAAATTTGAACAATTATGTCACCTCATCTATAAGTCTGTACATATAATCAAATGTGGACCATTATAAATAGTTGATTAAAATGTTTACAAAGAGGCTACTCTTTCCTTGCTATCCTAGTAAGCATAAAACAATAAATAAAATATAAACGTAGTAAATTTGTATTTAATAATTGGATAAAATAAGTCAACTGATAAAAATAATAACTCACGAGAATTGTAAAGTTTCATATTTGAGAGCCAAGAGTTTTAGTGGTAATTTTTATTAAATTGTGATATGTGTTATTTGCTATTTTATTACATTAATAATATTAAATTAAAATCAACAAAAATAATTGATTTTTCTTTTCATATACTTTAATTTGTGCTTTATATTTCTTGTTTTTCTTAAAAAAAATACCCTTATCCTGCACGGCGTCTTTAACTAGTATTTCTATATATAAAAAGAAGTAGTTGGAGTATGGCTACTCCATTTTTAGCTTTCCTCATTTATCCTCATTATGTTGTTTTAATTCCTTTTGTATCCTGTTGTCCTCTCCTACAACAATCACTTTTTTCTTTGTGAACATGACATGACATCATCCAATTGGTACCAGAAGCGTTCAATTAATGTTTTCAGAGCCAAAGACGTCATCAAATGCCAAGTGAGCCCATTTTCATTTACCACTTTACCCACTTACCTATATATATCCAAATTCTTAGTGTAACCAATGGGGCCCATTAGAGTGAAGGGATAAGACAACCATTGGGTATCACACGAATTTTATCTTTGAGATTACGTTTGGCAACTCCATTTTAGTAACAGTTTTGCCTCAAAAAAAAACAATTGCTGGCATCATGTCATAGAACATATAAAAGGAAGACTCTCCTCATCCTTATCTCCTCTCTTTCATTTTTACCATCACTTTTACACCTACACATGATAAATAAGCAAACACAAAGACAAACAAAATGTGAGATTCAAAATCCACAGTAAAAAAATTAAAACAAGTATGCCACCTTACCTGTAAACAGAAAACAATGAAAATAAATAATAAAATCAGTTAAAAATTAAACTTAGCAAGTGTGTATTTAATAATTGGATAAAATAAGTCAAGTAATAAAAATGATAGCTAGCGAAGATTGCAAAGTTTTATATTTGAGAACAAAAATTTTAATAGTAATTTTTATAAAATTGTGATATGTGGTATTTGATATTTTCTTACATCAATAATATTAATTTTTTATAAATAAATAAATTTTTATAAAAAAAATACACATAATAAAATTAAATAGGAATCACTAATACTTTTGATTTATTTTAGTTTGTACTCTAAATTTCTTTTTCTGTTTTTAAAACTACCAATGCCTTGCACTGACCTCTTTTAACTAGTACTATATAAAACAGGGGCAGTTGACATGCCTGCTGCGCGACAGCTGCTTGCAGCTATTTACTGCCACAACTTCTATGGCCTGCTTTGCTATTTGCCTTTGGATACTCCACGCATGACTTGAGTTATGAACATATTGCATATACAATATGGGACCCACAATAAATAAAGTCCAAATAACTTATTACAGATGAGATAAGAGCGAATGCAAAGGCACACTTGAAGTTAGACCAAATCACAACAGGCTTGGCAAAGAGCCACATAAAAAATATGGAAATAAATTTTAAAAAATCTCATTAAGTTTTTATATTTATTTTTCTTTTTTATTCACACATATATGCACTTTTGAAATGAGAACAAACTAAACCAAATCACAACTAATTTAAATAAAGAGCCACCAAAAAAAAAAAGAAATAAACTTAAGAAATTCCTTATTAAGTTTTTATGTTCATCTTTCTTTCTTATTTATAATTCTTTCTCCAGTGAAATAAACTAAAAAATCCCTTCTTTGGATCAACCTATGTGAAAGACAAACTTATTCAATTCAAAGACTTAAACACGATGTAAAATGTTTACATGGACTCCGATCTTCACGTACTTCTAAGAGATTTCGAGTTACTTAGGTCACTCCTCTTTAATTTTTACAACTTGCTTTATATTTTTTATCCCTTGGTTCACAATCTCTTAAGATAGTAAAAGAAAAATGTAATTCTTTCTAGAAAATTTATACAAAAGTATACCAAAATGGTGAGATAATAGTATCTTTGTAAAGAAGAGTACATGTTTTTTTTCAAAATGAAAAACTTTCATATGACGTAATAAAATAAGAAATTTAGAAAATTTTAACCATTAAGAACTGCAAAGGAGCAAGAACTATAGATAAGAGCTATAAAATTCAATGTCCAACTCTTGTTCCAACTGTTGACTCACGAGAGCACGGGTTATCTAACAGGAGACTAGTTAACACCCATTGAATAATTGTTCATAATATTTGAAAAAATCCCATTGTGTGAACAAAATATTTGGATAGCTTGGGCTTAGTCAGTGAATCAAGAAACGAACACAAAGTGAAGCATATTTGATGGAAATTTTTTTTTGATGAGATTTCCTCAAAAATATTTGCAAAAATGGAGAAAGTGGACAAGGTCAATGCTATAAATCAACCTTAGAAGAAAAATCAAATAATTGAAAGAAAATTAAAACCGGCACGGTCCTCTTCAACTAGTCTCTAACTATATTAAAAAGAGCCACTTCGCTTTCAGTTTGGTCGACCACTTTTTGATACTTTTCCACTTTTAACCCCGAAGAAAAGAGCTATTACACTGCATTGGTTACCCCCCACCATATTTCGCCTCCTCTTTGCTTTGAATCCTGCTTTCATAAATACATGGCATGCCTCACACATCATTTTAGCTTCATACCCATTTATCACTCCCATTGATATGCTCCATAAATGAAGTAAGCATCATGGCAGACAATATACGACCCATAAATAGATCTACTCCAAATAATTATTTTTTTATTATTTTTATGTGAATTGTACACTCTTCCATACTTTCTTAAATAGATTATACACCAAACTTTGTAGTGTGGTAAGTATGAACTCTTAAATTACATTTATTCCACGTCTCTTTGTACCTAGTCATTATTCATGCAGGTTGCATGAAATTTATGAAGTTTATGTGATTACCTTGCAAAAGTTTCAAGTGAATAATCGATTTAAGACTTATAAAAAGAAAAAAAATAAGAAATTTCTTAATGAAGTCAATCAACATAATCCTAAAGTTTGAAGTGTACCAATATACCTTCTAAAAAAAATTTAATTCACATGCTCAAACAACATGTACAATGTTTATAGTAACTTTAAAACATCAAACTTATCAATTTCACTTAGCAAAGAAAAATCCTAAAAAATTATGTCAATAATTACAAAATGAGTATATTAAAAATATATAACTCTTCATGCAGACCAAGAAAATGTTCAATATATTGAAAATTGCATTAATATCAAACATACAATTGCTAGCACTGTAGCTTTTGTGCTACCGTTGTATTTTTTTTTATTTTTATAATTAATGAAATACCTCTCACTATAATATCTTTCTCAATTCAAACAAATCAGAATTGCCCATACACAACTGTTACTTTTATTCCTTTTGCTCTACTATCATATTTTTTTTTATATTATTAATGAAATAACTTTCAACATTATATATGTTTTTAGATATAATTCAAAATAATCAAGAGTGCCCGTGCCCTTCCACGGGCCACTTTAACTAGTCTAACTACATAAAAAGAGCCACTTGAGCTGTCTATCACAGCTGCTTATTTTTTGTCTCTTGCTTTCAATGGATGGTCCACCTATCTGCCCCATCGCTCATAGTTTCCACCACTGGCTTCCACAGTTTTCACCACCTTCCATAGTTTCTGAAAAAAAAAAAAACCCTAATTCTGATCATGCAATACACGGAACTTCAAAGGTGTTATGATAATTTGCGTGTTCAATTCTCTGGAATCTATTGGAACCAATGGGGCAAGTGTCATTTCAAAATTAACTAGTACCATCTATGCTGTTTCATCATAAATCACTTTATGAGTTTTGAAAACCTTATGTAATGAGTCCGTCTTCTTTGTCAAACTTAATGTGACCTAACAACAAATTTAAAACACAAATCACCGTAAACAAAACCTTACAATTTCCACTCCAGCTCCTCCTATACTCCAGCTCCTACTTCCATATTTTACCCCTCCACCCATTGTATGTCGCACATAGTGTAATTGCATTTCATGTGTGGCTCTTCCTCTCAACTATTGTGCAGATAAGTATGTCTCTCTCCCTCCCTGCCTCTATCTTAATTGGAGAATGAGTTGCAAAATACAAGAGAAGACATTCGCAAGGCTATTGATTAGCTTCTCAAAGCCACTGCCCAATCAGACAATTTAGGTTTAGATTTGTGCGTTCTCTATCCTGCAGTCTGCAAATCCCTGTGCATCTACTACATGGCTACACTTTGCATATAGGGACAATTCTTGATGTGAATATGTAGGTTCAATTTGCTTATAAAAACAAAGGTTGTGCGCTCAATAAGCAGCTTCTTGTTTGATGAAACGCCTCAATGAGTTGTGAGCAAGTTCTTGATAACAAAAAAAAAAAAAAAAACCTCGAATATCTCGGTCTATGTTTTTGATCTGTGTAATTCTTTTTCATGCCCCATCTCTAAACGTGCATACGTAAAATGCAGAAGTAATTCAGAAAAAAAAACCCATAATGACCCCAAGATTTGAGCCCAGGATCTAATACCCAACTATGAGGTCATAAATTAAGTAGAAGAATAAATCATAAAGGAAGAAGATGATATACAAAAATATATAGTAATTGTATGTATATGCAATGCTATGGAGACAATTTGGACACATGCCTTGTGTCCATGTTCCTTTGCTAACCATGAGTTTTTGCTAACCAATTCTCGTGAAGGAAGGTTGTATACGGAATCATTTGAGAAAATATGGCATTAATTCGCTTGTTGATCCACAGAAACATGCTCAATAGGAGAATGATGAGTTGCTGAGGGAAAAAAAATGAACAGAGCATAAACACGCAAAAGAGAGCTTCAGTGCTACTCCCACTTATAAAGTACTGTTTTGAACAAGAAATTTGTGAAGTTATGAAGTTGTGGCTTATTGCTCACAAATTTGTTTCATATAAACTTCCCTTTATTACTTACAAATTTGTTTCATATGAACTTCTCTTTACATATATATATGAACTTGGAGGTCTGTCATGTGATGCACGCGATCGTTTCCATTATAAAGAAACAAAAATATGGGAGTAATGAAAGAATATTAGAACTAGTGGGAAAGAGACACATGAAGGGAGAGAAAAAGAGAGCTAATGCAGTTAGTTAAAATTCATTTCAATTAAATAGTTGCATCAGCAAAACAAAAAAAAAAAAACAAAGAAAAATTTCCAGTGCTATGTAGCCAGCTCGTGCTTTTGCACGGGTATTTGTATATGTCCATCTAATTCACACTGACTCTTTAAAATGAAATTCACTTTGAAAATTTTCAAAATAGATCAGCGGGTTGGGTAATAAGTTTATTTTTGTAACTATTCAAGATTTATAATGCTGAGTACGGTAGAGTGTGTGGTTTTCATAGTTTTTTTTCCTAGTATAGTATTTTCACGCAAAAATACATTGTGCTCTGTCTCTTTACTTTATTACTCTAATTGCATGTAGTATTGACGTAAATCAAATTAATCATAACAAAAGTCAAACCCGCTTCCCCAAACGGTTTCACACTGTTACCCCCATATTGACTTCATAACTTCTTGATGTGTTGCCATTGCCCTCTTCCACTTTGCCTTATGCCTAATGTAGTCTATAAACAACGTTCGATTTACTCTGGTAGCCTCTTTGGTAGTCCATTGAGGGTTTACCTATGACTAACTTCATAGCTTCTTTATGTATTTGCCATTGCCCTTCCAGCTTGCATCTATATACAAACAATGTTCCATTTTGCATCTATATACGAACACTGTTCGATTTGAGTTTATATGTCCATTTCAATGAAATTCAGTTTGCACTGGTATATGTATATGTATATACCTCCATGTTTATTAAATGAATGCTTTAACAAGATGCACTCCCCCAGTCCAGCTGTAGTACATATTTGACTACTAGTCTACTATATAGATTCATTTAGCTGTATGTAACAGATCAAATTGAGCAATTAGGAATCCCCAGAGTCTAAAGCATGGACTCTTTCCAATAAATGAAGACCTCTTTGCCATATATAGAGTCCGAGATGGTATGTAAGAGAGTCAACTATGATCCCTCTTCCACCAATTTAAACTAATTTACTACTGTAATCTCACTTTTCCAAGGGCTGTTTTTTGTTTGTTGGGTTACAAAGTGTCATGACTTTTGGCTGACTACTCCTTCAAGCTCATATAAGATTGTCATCCACACAAACTATATAAATTTAATGCATATGAATAATGACTGAACATACATTATAGAAATAATAACTAGATGATGCTCGGTAACAATGATGCTTTTTAGTATTAACTCTCCAATGACGCTTTTACATCAATAATTTTTTTTTTATCAGTCATCCAATTATCAAACAGTTTGTGCATTAATTCCTCGATCGAGACTCCGATGACCCATTGTCTACCCCTGCAGATTTCATGTGCTTACACCATGTGCGTGTCAAGTTTTGTGTTTGGTAGAGGTTGTTTGCAAATTTGGAATCACCGAACTCCGATACTAATTTTATCAAAAAAGTTTACGTGTTTGGTAGGAAATATGGCCTAACTCCCCCACCAGGACTCCGTTGACCGCGCCTTCCGTGCGTGCAAATCCCGTGTGCCTACATCGTACTGCATGTCAAGTTTCGTGTTCGGCAGAGACTGTTTGTCTGATTTGACATCGCAAACAACGATACAAACCTTAACGAAAAATTTTAAGTGTCCGGAGGAAAATATGGCCTAACTCCCATGCTGGGACTTCGATAACAGCGTTGTCTGCTCCTGTAGATCCATGTGCCTATACAGTGCTGCATGTCAAGTTTTGTGTCTAACGGAGACCTTTTGGCTGATTTGACATCATCGAACTTTGATATCAACTTTATCGAAAAAGTTTAAGTGTCTGGAGGGGAATATGACCTAACTCTCCAATCGGGACTCTGATGACTGCATCGTCTGTGCATACAAATCCATATACCTGCTCGTGCTGCATGTCAAGATTCTTGTTCGGCAAAGGTCTTGTGCCTGATTTGGCATCGTTGAACCCAATACAAACCTTATCAAAAAAAATTTAAGGGTCCGTTTGGTAATGCTATGAGTTTTTTATTTTTTACTGTGTGTTTTTGCTGTGTTTTTTTTATAGTTTGGTGATGAACATTTGTAGGTTACCATTATGCCAACAATACCAGACCAATGTTTTGGAAATAGAGAACACACGCATTTTAGTGTTTTTTTATTTTCTTTTTTCGAATTTTGTAAACTACTAAAAATGAAAAACATAAAATAAACACTATTTTTTATTTTATTTTTTCCAAAAACACAAAAACCAGAAATAAAAAACATTTACAAATCACACCCTATAAGTGTCTCGGAGGGAAATATGCCCTAACTCCCCCACCAAGACTCCGATGACTGCGCCACTTGCGCTTGTAGATCCCGTGTGCGTACATCATGTTGCGTGTCAAGTTTCAAATCTAACGGAGGTTGTTTGGCCAATTTGGCATCGCCGAACCCCAATACCAACTTTATCAAAAAAAATTAAGTGTCTGGAGGAGAATATTGCCTAACTCTCAGTCAAAATTTATCCATAAATGCTATAAATTTTCCTATTAAGCTCATGGCTCAAAACCATAACGTGAAAAACTTAGGGATTAGGGCCTAATTTCGAATGTTACAAAATCTGAATTTATGAGAAAAAGAGAGAAAAGAAATATAAATTTTACTACTCCAAAATGTTTCAAAATATAATCATAATATCTTATAATTCCTCAAGTATGAGCAACTATTTTGTACAAAAAATTGCAAAAATAAGTGACCACATTCTAGCCACAAGAAAAAATACAAAATACATCTCATGTACCACAACGAGGTGCCTGTTTCACTCTCTTGCTCTGTCTGACATATGCCACATGCACAGGCAGGACATCTCTGCGTGCTTGGTTTAGTTGTGTGATCTCTAAGGGCACCTCAGCTTATGGCTACGCATCTCCAACACCCGACTTAATTGGATGTCTACATATCAACTTCAATCAGATGTTTTTCTTGTAGTTTACCACCTTTGGAATAAGAAACTGTTATAATTCTTCAAGTGTCGTTTGATCTGTAGTGTTAAATCCCTTCAGTTTGGTGTTATACGATATACCTTCGTCGAAGTCTTGTATAATAATCCCTCCCCAATAACACAGAACTTTTACGGTATTCATACAAAATGAAAAGACCCCAAAGCTTTCTATTATGTAACAGATGTGGAATGCCAAAATGCAGAAGTTAAATTATAGTAAAAATGTAATATTTCTATAAAATGCCTCGAAACTATCAAAAACATTGAGAGAGATGGAGAGTTTGTAAATCGAAACTATCCAAAATACAAACAAAGTCCTAGTAAATAAAAAGTCCTATCAATTTAAAGTAAAAATAGTAAGTCACAATGTAAAATGCGTCCAAATTATCGAACAACATTGAAATTTCTTCTAAAGTGGAGATAATAGGTAGAATAAAGATTGAATGTATTAGGACTATTTCAATGTATTAATAGCTTCAAAAATCCTATTTCTTTTTATCTTATCTTGCTTTCTCTTTTACAATGGTCTTGAGTTTATATGTTTTATCTGTTTCTTTTTCCTTTCTTGGAGAAGTTATTTTAGTAACTGAAGTTTCTCATTGTTTGGAATCAAATAAATGGGTGAGTTGAATTTGGGGATTCAAAATACAAATGTGATTTTGCTGAAACTCGATCTTATGAAAAGTTTTGATTTTATGTTTCTTTTTAAACTTGGATACTTAAGTGTATATAATAATAATAATAATAATAATAATAATAAATAATAATAATAATAATATTATTATTATTATTATGGTATCAGAGCCAAAGTCCTTATAAATAGTTCATTAGTTTAACTGTTTGTTTTTACATTCAAGTATTTATTTTCTAGTTATATGTTTGATTAATTTCCTTTGCATTGTCTGATGACAAACCTGTAAACCAACTAGTCGCGTAGCCATTATAAGTACCAGAGTTGAGGCAATAGGCGTAAGTTGTTGACCGGCTAGGGTAAGTCTAGTTCATCCCATAGGATTTAATCTGATATATAATTTTGAATTAAATATTTAAATGTTAGATAATTAGTTTCCTAATGAATCTTTTATCTAGAACTATGTCTTCTATATCTCGTCAGTTTCATAGTAGTAATGATTCAACTATACTTAATCAAGAAGAACAAAGTTTCCCTTCTCCAAATTGGATACCTCATCGTGTCTATGTGAATCAAGTTTACCAAATCAAACCTTTTGATTTTCTTTCTAATTATACTATCAAAACAGTTGAGCAAACAATTCTTTTTATTGAAAAAACTGAACAAATCCAATTACTTAGTTAATCTATTATCAATAAATACAAACAGAAAAAATACAATTATTTACATTTAGGATTAATACAAGTAGCTGTTGTTCCCTTAACTCGCCAAGGTCAAAATATTGCAATTCTTTTAACTTTACAAGATAAAAGACACACAATATTTATCAATAGTATTTTAGGACTCATAGAAACAAGCCTTTACAGTAGACCAGTCCATTTTGATTGTTATCCTGAGTACGCTGTTTGCCTTCAAGATACTAAAATTTTCAAAATCCTTACACTCAAAATAAAAACTTCTGGTTATGATTTAACACTAGGCAATATTCCATTTTCAATAATTTATCGCATCCATCTCAAAGCCATGACAACACTTATAGATCCACAATGTAGGATCACTAGTCCTAAAGGAGAAACCTTCCTTCTTTATATCAATAGTGATTCAAACATTAGTACTCCCAAAACCATACGCTAGGAAGATGTTAATTTCCCATTAGAATGGATTTTAGATAATGAGGTTTCCTCTACAACAATTGAAAACAAAGATTTGAAATATATCAAAAAAAGTAATGATGGTTGTATCCTTTTTAATTTACAAATATCACAACAGGGTTAACTCAACTACGATTTTTAGATGTTGGTTCATCTGCAAGTACTTAATTCCAATCTTTTTCTCCTAGAAGTTCTTATTCTTTTGTTCCTTCCTCTTCAATACCCTTTAGGCCTACTTGTTTAGAATCTGTCACAACTTCAAGTGTAGCACAACTTATCTACATACAATAAAATCCTTAATCTCCAACGCCATCTCAAATGGATCCCTTATTAAATGTTATTGATCCCCAATTAAATATGATCGAACAAGAATTTATTTTTGATAAATCTATTCTTGTCCAAGATTTTAATTTTCCTCAAAATGCACACAAAAGGAATTGGTTTCTAAAAACTTTTAATCCTATTACTCGTATTCCTATCCGTGAAGAGTTTTATCAATTTGTTCAAAAACATAAAACTCATCTTAGTTTCTTTGACTGGTTTGAAAATTATTCTGATCAATTTAATGTTATAACTAATGCTGAACACTAATGGGTTTCCTCAAGAGATATTGTCAAACCTTCTATTCATCCTCCAATGGAAGAAATTCACATTTAATATAAATCTAGTATCGTCATTGCTTCTCCTTTCAAACTTAAAACTGATACAACACCTCCTAATGCCAAAGATGTTTCTAATATTTTACAACAAAATAACTTTACGAATCAAACACTCAAGACTATTGCTGATCAATTAACTGGTGTAGAAAATCTAGTTCATAAAGAACAATTAACTACACTCACAACTATGGAAACCCCTTTATTCAAACCACTTGAAATCCCTCCACACCTTCAGAATGAATTAAGTGATCAAGACTTTTCTTCTCAAATTGAACACAAACTAACACAACTAGATCAGATTCTAAGGATCCCTGACACTCTTGAAGCCTCATCTAAAACCCATACTATTCACACTTTATCCCAACCCACACTTTCTAAAGTTAAAGCCATTGAACAAACCATGAATGATTCTCAACTTTTCGAAGTCAATGCCACTCAAAATAAGAAACAAAAATGGAACTATCAAAGTTGATATAAAAATAATAACACAAAAATTTATTATCCTCGACCAACACTCCCTAATACGCAATTCGAAGAACAAAATCAATTTACTTAAGCTGCCTATCATGGTGGTACAATTTATGAATGTAATTTTGACAGTATGACAGAATATCATATTCTCAACAAACTTCAAAAAATGACAATGGTTGCCTTAGCCTATAAAACTAAACAAAAATCTTTTGACTTTGCTATCGCCCAAGCTTTAGTAGCTGGTTTTATTGGCTATCTTAAAGGATGGTAGGATCATTTCCTCACCTCCACTAAACGCACCCAAATTCTTATTGCTATCAAAACCGACTCAACCGGTACTCCAATTAAAACTGAAGATAATCAAACCATAGAAGATGTTGTTAGTACCTTCATCTTCTCCATATCTAGCATTTCTGAGGTAAACCTTCCAAAGTTCAAGCTGCTACCTCTGAAATTCTTGATAATCTTCAATGTCTTAAACTCCAAGACTTTCATTGGTACAAAGACGTTTTTCTAACCAAAGTTACGATGAGAGATGACTGTCGCCAAGCACATTAGAAAGAAATTTTTTTTGATGGTCTTCCCAAACTCATTTCCCAAAAGGTCAAAGATAAACTCAAAGAAAACAACAATGGAGTCGTCCCTTACAAACAACTCACTTATGGTGATTTAGTCAATGCTATCCAAACCCAAGGTCTAGAAATCTGTACCAACTTCAAATTAAATCAACAGCTGTAAAAAGAGTTAGCCACTTCCAAGAGAGAACTAGGCACTTTTTGTCAATAATTTGGTTTCCCTAATACTTCACAAATAGTACCTCCTTCATGTCGCAAACCTCGCACTACCTTTGCACAACGATTCTTTCGTAAACCCAAACCAAGTTCCAACGTATTTTTATCAAAAACCTTAACCACAAACTACTGTTAAAGCTTTCCCTTCTAAACCCAAACATGTTTCTAAACATTCAAGAAAAATACCTACTTGCTACAAAAGCAGTAAAGTTGGCCATTACAAAAATCAATGTCGTATGAATCAAAAAATTAATTATTTAGAAATTGACGACACACTTAAGCAACAACTTATGCAATTATTCCTAAATTTTGATACATTTGATAATCAATTAATGTCTGATGAGGAGTTACAACTTGATGAAATTGCTTCCCAGTCCTCTTTTGATGAAAATCACACTTCTCCTTCCTCACAAGATTTAGAATAAGTTGTTAAAACAAATTGCCACTGTCCAATAACACATACTATTAATGTTATTACTAAAGAATAAGAACTTCTTCTTAACGTCATTAACAAGATTACTGATCTCCAAGTTAAAAAGACTATTTACTTCAACTTAAATAAAGTTTAAACACTGTTGACCAACCTAAACAAGATACATTATTTCTTAATAATCCTCATAATCTTAATGATATTCTCAAATGAATTGATCAACCTTTTAAACCTTCTCCCCTTTCTACTCAAGATTTAAAAACAGAAATCAACTTAGTCAAGAAGGAATTACGTGCTTTAAAACTCGAACACAATATTTCAAAAATTGATCTTGATAATCTTAAAAATCAGGTTTTACTCCTTCAACATTCTTCTCCTAGTACATCTGTTCCTCTAAAAACTGACTCTCAAGATATTTTCTTACTTTCTCAAATCTCTTACCAGAAATGGAATGTCAATATTACTATTGTTGTCAACAAAGAATTTTGTTTTGAAACTATTGCTCTTTTTGATTTAGGAGCTGACCTCAATTGTATACAAGAAGGTTTAATACTAACTAAATATTTTAAAAAGACTCGCGAATGTCTTTCTGCCGCTGGTGGAACCCCTCTTCAAATCCAATATAGACTATCTAATGCCCATATTTGCAACAATAATGTTTGTCTCAAAACTCCATTTGTTCTTATTAAAAATCTCTCACGAGAAGTTATATTAGGAACTCCTTTTCTCAACCTTCTTCAACCTTTCCAAGTTACCACTAAAGGAATTCATACTACCCTTGATAATAATAAAATTACATACCTTTTTGTTTGTCCTCCTCGCACCAAAGATCTTAACACTTTAAAAAATCTTGTCATTTCCCATCAAACTATTAACCTTATCATTCGTAAAGAAAAACATTTATTATTCCTTAAAGAAGAAAACACTTACAACCAAATTAAAAATAATTTAAATGATGGCACTTTACAATTCACTATAAATAAATTTTTGACTAAATTACAACAAGAAGTTTGTTCTAATTTACCAAATGCTTTTTGGTCCTGCCATAAACATGTTGTCACTTTATCCTACTCTTCTAAATTTTATGAACGACAAATTCCTAGCAATGCTCGTTCAATTCAAATGAACTATGAACTTTTCAAATATTGTAAAAAAGAAATCCAAGACCTTCTTGACAAAAAACTAATTCGCAATAGTCGCTTTCCATGAAGCTGTGCTACCTTTTACATACACAAAAACGTTGAAATAGAACGTGGAGCTCTCCATTTAGTTAATAATTAAAAATCTCTTAATGATGCTATCCAATGGATTAGGTATCCTAATCCTAACAAGAAAGATCTTCTTTAACGTCTTTGTCATGCAAATTTTTTTTCCAAATTTGACATGAAGTCTAGCTTTTGGCAAATTTAAATTGCTGAGCAAGATAGGTACAAAACTGCTTTTACTTTATCATTTGGCTATTATGAGTGGATTGTAATGCCTTTTGGTTTAAAAAATGCTCTAAGTGAATTTAAAAAAATAATGAATGACATTTTCAATCCTCATTCTCAATTTACAATTGTTTATATTGATGATATCCTAATTTTCTCTTACTTTATTATCCAACATTGGACACATCTTCATCAAATTTTTTTAATATTGTCAAACACAATGGTTTAGTTCTCTCTGCAAAGAAAATTAGCCTCTTTCAAATACGAGTCTGCTTCTTAGGTCACTACATTTTTCAAGGTACAATTACACCCATAGAAAGATCAATTCAATTTGTTAATAAATTTCCTGATGTAATCAAAGATAAAAATTAAATACAACGTTTCTTAGGTAGCCTTAATTATGTCTTCGAATTTTACCCAAATTTAAGTCAAATAGCTGTCCCTTTAAGACAATGTCTCAAGAATGATCCCCCTGCTTAGTCTAGTGAGCATACGAAGATTATTCAAACTCTTAAATAATATATTCAGACCCTCCCCTGTCTAACCTTAGCCAACCCTAATGCTTTCAAAATAGTTGAAACCGATGTCTCTGACAGAGGTTATGGTGGTATTCTCAAGTAAGTTCTCAATAACAAAGAATAACTAGTTAGGTTTACCTTCGGTACCTGGAACCCTACCCAAAAGAATTATAGTACCATTAAAAAGGAAATTTTAGCTATTCTTCTATGCATTTCCAAATTTCAAAGTGATTTATTAAATCAAGAATTTTTACTTCGTATTGATTGCCAAACAGCTAAAAATATTATTTTTAAAGATGTACAAAATATAGCTTCTAAGAAAATTTTTGCTAGATGGCAAGCTATTTTTTATGTTTTTGATTTTAAAATTTCTTATATTAAAGGTACTGATAATTCAATTCCAGATTTTTTTACTCGGGAATTCTTATAGGGAGACTCCAATCGTGCCTTCTAAACCATCCCATGATCCAGGCAAAATCCTGGCTAAAACACAGTCTCAAACCAAAGCTACCTATGTAATGAAACCAATTCCCCTCAAAGCTCTTACACCAAGTGATTGGTATAACCAAACCCTTATTGAACAATCCCAACAACTTTCCCAAACCTATGCTGAAACTACCAAAGGATCTCAACAGCATGCATCAACTTCTTGTCAGCAAGTGGTGGTTTCTCATCCTACTTCTTCTCTAGTGGTGGCCACTAACCCCCCTTCCAAATCAAAATACTTTCTTCAAACAAAATGCGAACAATCTATTATTCTTTTGGAAAAACAAACATGGTTTGAGGATCCATTTGAAATTCTTCCTAGAGTGTTCGCTCCGAACACACATTTTCTTCAAATCTTTTCTATTCATACCCAACAATTCTATGAATATGTTCTCATAGAAACTGATTCAATTACCCTCAAACACCATTTCACTCCTGATCAAAACCAAATTGCTTACTCTACTATCTATATTAACAAAATCCTAACTTCCGAACAATGGGGTCCTCATCCTTTCCAACCTCGACGATTTTCTGAAATTTTCAATCCTCCTACCTTCAATTATTACAATTACCAACAAACTTGGTTCAACACTTTCTTCTTTCAAAACCACAAATACAGTCATTCCTGGATGTTTACATTTCAAAAAGATTTTCCTTTAAAATTTTCCAATTAGTTCTTTTCTTGGTGGACTCATTTTGGTGCAATTAATCAAATCTTTCTTCCTTCCATCAATAAAACCTTCCTTATTTACCAAGTCAAATTCAAACCTGGTAGATTTCTTTTCAAATTTCCTTATATATTACCTTTCATGACCTAGTTCTCCATTACATCGATTTGTGCTTGGAATTATACTATTATTTTGCATAATTCCTTTTCTTACCTTGCATGAAGCTTTCAAGTCAAATGGTGGGATAGATGGAATCCCCAATTTTGCACCCCACAAGCAGTTCATCAATTTTTCCAACAATATCCTGCAATTTTTATGGCTACTAACCCTTAGTTTCTCCTCAACCGAAGACAAATCATTCCTTAATTAGTAGCAGCTAAATCAAAGAAAGAATTTCGTCAACAACTACTAGAAGCCCTATCATCTCTCTCAGACAGTGATGATGAGGCTTCTCCAGCAAATCCAGATTAAGGTTCTCAAATCCCTTCCAAAGATCTTGCATAGGATGACGAAGATGATTGCTACGGTATTTCAATCCAGTACAAACAAGGTCCAAAAGCAAGCAAACACGCCAGTGACAGAGCTATCAACTTTCGGTGACAACTCCATCAACTTTCGACCACAAGACAATTTTTACAAAAAGGCAAAAATGCTACAGTAATTTTGACTTTTTTATTATTCACAGTAAAATTGACTTTTTACTATTCTGCAAAAGACAATTCTACTGTCGGTGGATCTACAGTAACCAGATATGTGGATCAACAATACCAAGTTTTTTCTATTTATATCCTGTTTCTCCATGTTTTGAGGCAGGCCAATTTTGAAGCCAAGAGTCTCTTACTCTCTAGAATTCTTTTGTATTCAATCTCTTAGTTATTTTCAAGTTCAAGATCTCCAGTAGCTTAGCTTTTCTGATAATCTTTCAATCTTTTTAATATTTATGTTTTATGCTTTCAATTTTTAATTGTAATCTTAATTTATCCAAGTCACGCTTGGTTTAGTTACTCTTTGGGATATGCCTATAAGACTTTGACACTTTCAATACAACTGTTTCTTATTTTTCTACTCTTTAATTACTTTGATAAAATCTAGTTATCTGATCTGTTCTAATTATCTGGTCTTTTCCAGTTATCTGGTTGGATAACCCACTATGCACTATTCATGCATTTATTCATTGACACAACCTATTTACTTTATGATAAAACAAACTATACCGAAAATTCATGATCTCCCAATTATATTTTTGCAATTGAGACCATATCATAAATAATAATTTTATAATTTCAACCTCTCGAAATTCCTAAAATTTTTCATTTTCTTTTCCCTAAATCACATTTCAAATTGCATATGGCATTCAAACATATATATATACAATTTGTGAAGTTAGTACTTAATTAGAAAAATATTATTATAACCTCATGTATATACAATGAAAATAAGAAGCACATTATACATTCATTTAAAATCTATCTATATACACACATATACACATCTATATACACTTTATTGAACCACTTACCTGCCTTCAAGTGTGATAACAACTAATAGGGAGGAGAGGACAGAGCGAGATATCTGTCTTAAGTACTTTTGTGAGTATGGCCCAATCCCCTAACTGTAAAACTTAAAGTGACTCCCAAAACCCTAATTGAGATTCACTCGTAGATAACAGAGAGAGAGAGAGAGAGAGAGAGAGAGAGTTGCCGTTGGGGAACCAAAGAGCTTGTCAGAGAAGAAGATGACCTAATCACTTTGAGCAAACTGAGATTAACTTGAGACATATAAGCCACTAAAAGCGTCATTTCAAATGACTTTTCTTTTATTTTTTTTCCTTTTTTTTAATCTTAAAGCAAAAAGCGTTGCTAGTGCTTTTAATTCATGGAATGAAAGAATGACTCTTTTATTTTTGATATAAAATTTAATTTTTAATGTTTTTCATATTTTTCAAAATATAATTTTTATTACAAAAAGTAAAAGCATAAAACAGTATTAACAATGACACTTTTTTTTAAAGACAATTACGCTTTTCTTAAAGCCATTATTACTAATGATGATGCTTAACTAGTATCCTATAAATAAGTTTAAAAGTAATCTAGTTAAATATCTTTCAAATAATCCTTCTTTGGTAAAAAGTCTTCCTAGGTCTTTAGTTATAACTTATGAGCACTGAATATACAGTGAGAGATGGAACAGAGGCGCGAGCTTTAAAGCTAGCCCAGTGTCCAACCTACGGTTGCTCTGAATGCATTTCTTTCTCGACAAATCCTGTGCTGTACTGCCACCCCATCTCATGGAAACACCAGCTAATTCAAGAACACACCTGCATCAACCCTCCCTTCAAGGCCTCTGCATTTCCAAATTCCCAGATTAAGGTGGCTTTGTTTGGAGGGTGAAAATGAAAATATGTGTTCTTGGTGAATCTGTTTGTACAAATTGGAAGGATTCCATACGCCATAGCATTTGTGGAGAAAGAAATTGCATTTGGAACCAATACTGTAGATCATCTAGCATCCAAAGCAAATATCCCCGTCTGAGCCACCTTCATCAGCATCATTTTCCGGTGTACTGGTAAGACTACTTTCACAAACTCATTCCGAAAACTTGCAATTTGTTAAAGGGAAATATGGTTTATAAGCATCTGATTTCACATTAATTTCTTCTGGAAAGTTTTTGATTATATTACTTCCTAAAGTCTTTGATTATATGAAGTTGAACAGCCACTTTGATTATGTTTTTATCCCAAAATTTTTTAGTGGCGGGTTATAATGACGAGCTTGTGATGAAACATTTTTGTCACTGAATATACATTTAATGCGAGTTTTTATATTTAGCCTGTGTTTGTTTTGACATAAAATGTTTTCTGTAAAATATTTTACTTATTTTCCCTTATTTGGTTAGACAAAAAGTAAGTAACATATTTATAACAAAGTTATTTTTCATCAAATGCCTGAAAATTATTGTTTTTGGCACCATTTTCATTGATATAGGGAGTGTTTCTGAGGATTAGTATTCTGTTTTGTATGTTATTTTTGAGTTTGAATCAGTAGTTACTAGTTTTGATGCTCATCTTCTCTGGTTGTGATTTAACTAGATGATGTACATATACTTCTGATTTTCCCTTGCCTGCCAACTGTTCGATAAAATGTATGAACTGATTCAAAATATATTTTGAAGTTGTTTGAGCAGATCGATTTCTGAGTTTCTTCAAACTCTAAGAATTCAATTCAAGAGAATTACGACTTGAAAATAAAGTAATACTGATTTGTGAAATTGGTTCTTTACTTGTGTTTGAGCATTTTAGTTTTATTATTTTGTTTTAATGGCATGTCATTATTTAGTTAGATGCTTCAATACCTGGACGTTGACTCACAAACATATATGAAATGCCCAACATATCAAACATCTTTACTAATGCGTAAAGAAAGAACACCCGTCGGTAGGGAAAATATGAAAAAAGAAGACAAAAAAATCAGATATATATATATATATATATACTTCTCTTTGTTGCCGATGAGTAAGATTGTGTCTAACACATTATAGAAGTCCTTATGTATCAAACCTTTTATTCAACCAGTATCTCAAATAGTCAAGTATGACATGATTAAACTAGGGTCGCAACAGAAATTTAATTGAGATTTGGACAAGATTTGGACACCAGAATTTGACAGGGAAATTGATCATCATCTTCCAGTCAGGAGTGTGCTAAAATTTTCTTGTGCTCCATTAAGAGAATAGTTGTTGGACTCAACCACGACTGGCCACACAAAGGCAGGTTTCTCAGGTGGGAGAACTGGTAAGGCTGCTTCACCGGAAAGAACTTGCAAAGCTGTCCACATGGTTGGCCTTTGATTAGGATTTGGGTGGCAACAGGACAACCCCAACTTCAGCAGGCAATCTGATTCTTCCACATTGAACTGCCCAAGCAATCGTGGATCCACAGCATCGACGATTCTTCCTCCAGACAATCTCCATACCCAGTCAACAATATTCTCTGGGAGGTTGGTTGTGTAGTTTTGGTTGTAGGGCCTTCTCCCACAAACAACCTCCAGAATAAAGACACCAAATGCATAAACATCCATTTCAGCAGTTACCCGTCCCACAAGACAACATTCTGGAGCCATGTAGCCAGGAGTTCCGGCCATCCCAATTGTCGAGTGGTGACTCTTCTCATTGTGTTGAATAACTCGAGCCAAACCAAAGTCTGCTAACCGAGCATCGAAATCAGAATCCAGCATCACGTTACTGGCTTTTATGTCACGGTGCAATACCCTCTTTGCGCAACCATTGTGAAGGTAGTCCAGTGCATTAGCAACTCCTATGATTATTTTATGCCTCCTTTCCCAGCTCAGTATAGGTTCATCCGAGCCAGAGCTCTGGTCATGGAACAATAATTTGTCCAAACTGCCCTCTGGAAGGAACTCATACACCAGCAGTAGCTCCTTGCCTTCAAAACACCATCCGAGCAATTTCACCAGATTCCTGTGGCGTATTGGCTGATCGTTGTTACCTCAGCTAAGAACTCTTCTTTCCCCTGGCATGAATCCTCCGAAACTCTCTTAATTGCGACCTCCATGTTGATTTCTTTCAAGTATCCTTTATAGACTGTCCCAAACCCTCCCTTTCCCAGCTTGTTCCTGGAATGGAAATTCTCAGTTGCGTGTTTGAGTACTTTTAGCTGGAACTTCCGAGCTGCCATGTCAAAAGCTCCAATCCTTTCTTCAATCTCTCGTTCCTCATCTTTTCTTCTCCGACCTGTTGACAGACACCTCTTCCAAAAGAAGTAACAAACTGTGACACAGAAAAAGATGATCGCCAAAGGGCCTGTAACCTGTATCCATAATTGAACAGAAGCATGCCTTTCTTCTATGTCATTGCTGTTGAATTGCCATGACCTTATGGCATTGAGCTGATAGAGGCTCCCGGTGGAAGCTGAGAATCCAACATATGCGCTCTCTGGAAGGTAGTCAGAGATCTTCAGCGATGTTGATATTACTCGATTGGTTGTGAGGAGTAAAGAGTCTCTGCTTACGAAGATATCTAGCCTTTCTAGTTCACCATCGTAGTCAACTTTTACCATAATGTTCGCATTGGAAAGATTTACGCCAAACTTGCTCAGCGGAACTTGCTTAATGGAATAAATGCTGTTCACATCCAAGCCTACATGGTTGTCATCAATGTCTTCTGGATAGCTCTTCCTCGTGTCAAATTCGACCGCTACTACCTGAGCTGCTGCAGATCCATTAGTGCTTGCATTTACTATACCAAGCCATTGTCCTTCACTTTCAGAGGGGAAGCTTGTATCCCCTGTTAATATGAAGGCCAAACCTTCACCACCAGGCTGTGTTATTGGCCAAATGTTCAAAACAAAAGTAGAGCTGAAAGACTCTGTAGTGATTTTGTTTTTCCTTCTGCTCCACAGCTTGAATGGCAGTCCATACCACACCCGCCCTGACGTATTTGCAATTGGAGATGGAGATCCTTCTGCAGCCGAATCAGGCGTCAGTTGAAGGGCTCCATTGGCAAAAGTAGAATTTCCTGCAAAAACCAAATTGCTCCAGGTTCCATCCTGAAGGGGTTGATAGCTGAAACTGAGGCACCCCACATGAGTAAAAGTACCCACCCAGAGAAAGGTTAATAACATAACCTTTGCAAACAGAAAAGAGCACATCTTCTTTTCTCTTTTCGTTTCTTTTCTTTCTTTTGGAATAAAGTTTTTTAATTACAATGAAATATCAGGATATATTGATGCACAAAATCAGTGTCCCGTGGGAATCAGAACAAGCAATCAACATATGGAAAAATAGAAAAAGAAAAAGAACTCGACAATCGATGTTGCTGTCATTGCTCTCATGCAGAAACTTACACCAGAGCAAGTGAAAAAAAGAAAAACAGGGCAATCAACAAAATAATGTAGAGAGATGGCTATAGTAGGTGAAAAGCCTAACCAAAATCAAGGATTCAGAACAAGAAGAAAAAAAATTACAAGTACTCTTACTGCACATCCCTTTCTAATCCTTCTTGAACTCGCAAAGATGGAAATCACTTGCAGTGCATTTGCCAATAATATGGAGAGGTTTTTGGTTGTTCTATGCGAGAAAGAACAGGAGGAGATGGACTCCAAATTGGAAGGTTATGAAGGAAAAGGAGCAGGCTGATGAGATCAATATAAAAGAGTTGTTTAATAAATTATTGTTCATTTGATTGAAATTTCTGTTCATAGACTTTTGTAAAAATAGACGCAATGTGGACCCAAACATAGAAGAATTGTTAGCCAAAAAGAGTCCCGATCAGACGGGGACGTGAAAGAATACCCTTTGGGTCAGAAGACCCATTCCACAAAGCACAAAAAAAGAGAGTTAAAAATGAGAAAATTGTTCTAAAACAGAGTTGTTTGTAGATGATGAAAGGACTTTGGTAGTTTGGTGTAGACGATGGCTTGACAGCCTTTGCTGATATGCTGACAATGAAAACGAGTTCGACAAAGAAGAAAAAAGAAAAAAAAATATGAGGAAATTGATTGCATATAATCTTGATGCACCTTAGGGGGTTGAATTAACAGTCCAATTTCAAGAAGAGAAATTTGACTTTGAAAAGTTCTAAGCAACTTCGTATTCCATGGAGGTTGAATTTAGATGCCTTAGGCAGCTTGAGCCGTAGAATAACTATTGGTGGAGCTTAGATCAGATTGAAATACCCCATTTATCTATTGAAGACGGACATGGGCCTGTCATCAAGGCATTTGACTGTAATTTAGAAGGAGACTCTCAGGATTAGTCTACTACCATCTACAATATTTTATGATGACAAGTTGTCTGTAGATTAATTTACCACACTTAATATTGTTTGGGATTGTAAATGGGCTGGATATTTCTGTACAGTTGATAATATCTGAATTCCAAATTTTCAACCTGCATGTTTAATGTAGGAAAAATTTTCAACTCACCCCATGTGAGAGGAGAAAAAAAGGACGTGTAGAGCTCATAAGGCACTGAATAATTTCTCCTCATGTAGACCCCATAGATGTGGCTTACTTGCAACATCGTGATACAAATGGGCTCGGACTGACATTGTCAAACTAAGGCTCATTTTTCATTAATAAAAAACGGCTCAACGAGTTAAACTCACTGCTATGCTGGGTTCTATGTTGCTTTTCAGGCAAGCTCCAAATCAACTTTTGATTAATAATATTGAGAAGTTTCTCTTGTTTTTTTTTTTTTTCTGACTTTGGGTTTTTTTTTATGATCAATCAATAGTTAATGCATTTTTTATATTATTATGCGAAATTAACAGATTAAATAAGTTTATTTTTGAGTATTCACGTGAATCAACAGATTCAAGGTTTGTATTATTCTTGTAATTTTCTACACACTTTCTTGCATCAATATCCCTCCTACAATTTAATTTTGATCCCTTTTATATGATACTAGAAAACTGCAATCGAGTTCAACTTTTCGAGCATTAAAAAGTACTTTCCATCCAAATCCCAGATTAGTTTAAGGTAAATATAAAGGTTTTTGAGATCAAAATGAAATTATAAGCAGGTTTGTTGGGATGTATTTGGATATGGACCAGGGGATCTAAATTTATTACAAGCCAGAATAGGAGCTGAGCTGAATCGTATGAGGTAATTGAGTTACATAAAATAAAGGTTAAAAACAGTCAAGTAGTTGCATAAGACGTGTTCTGTTTTGAAGTGTAGATACAGAGCTTGCTGGTTTGATAGATAGACAAGTTGGTAATCACTTAAAATGAGATGGTTAGAGGTAGTACAAGTCAGATTGAGAAAGTTGTATCATTCACTCATTGTAAATCAAATCAGGTCCTTTATCTTGAATTGTAACAATTAAATACTTATGCTTTTAATTTGTGATAATATTAGGGAAACAAGTTAGATTTTGTAAATTTGCCTTTTAATTTTGGTCTTGTGTTCATGAAAAGCGAAAATTTTTAGCTATTTTTCAAATCCAAGTTAGCAAAAAGTTAACATTGTAACAAATTAAAAGTATAAATTAAAAATTAAAGTTTTAAAGAGAGATTTGGTATAAATTACAAAGATATAAAATATAAATAACCCAAAAGATTATTTTGGACAAGTTGTTTTCACTAGCCAATTAAATAAATTTTGCAACCACCAATATTTGTAAAGAAAGAGGATTAGTCTAGTTAGCCAAATTTCTTGGACTGTAAATTAGCAGTTCGAATCTCCCTCTCTTTCAAAATCTCTTCTCTTTTATAATCCTTTTGGATGAAACAAAAAAAAAAGGGCCAACTGTTTATGATACTGAACTATATATATACAAGTCGACCAAAACTAACGATGACTACCTAACGATATATATATATATGCATATACATCTAGTTCACATTGACTCTTTAAAGTGAAGTTCACTTTGCAAATTTCTAAGATGGTTCCGAGGGGAATCGTGTGCTAGCTCCATGTTTATTAATGAATGATGTAACAAGATGCACTCCCAGGTCCAGTTGTAGTACATATTTGACTAATATATAGTTACATTTAGCTGTATGTAACAGATCAAATTTGAGCAATTAGGAACCCCCAAAGTCCAATTTGGCGTCGACTCTTTACAATAAATTAAGACTTCTTGCCCATATACAGTCTGAGATGGTATTTAAGAGAGTCCACTATGATCCATCTCTTCCAGCTATTTAAATTAATTTACTACTCTAGTCTCACTTTCCCAAGGGCTGTGTATTTTTTTTGGTTACATAGTGTCCCAGTCCAAGGCTTCAGCCAACCATTTTTGTAGGACCGCTATCTATATAAATTATATAAATTTCATACATTATATGAATTATAATTGACTACACAAAGGCGTGAAGAAGAATCAAACTTGAAATATCATGCTAAACATGAGAATAAGTCAACTACGGGTCACCCCTTATGGTTTACCAAGAGTTGTTTACCTACCTAATAACTCTGCATATAAAAGTTCTATAACCAACAAAGTCACAAATGCAAATTAATAAGAAAATATTATTGCTTAAAAAATATTTACATTCGACATTTTCGTGTTAAACCTGTTTGATCATTTTCATTTTAAAAATTTTGTAATTATATATATATTTTATATATTGTTCCAACGGAAAACAACCTAGGATAATATATATATGTTATCAATACGATGATCATATGTTTGAATTTTCCGATTCCGATTGTATAAAATAACCCAGGGTAATATATGTTAACAATATGATGATCATCGGTTTGCATGAGGTAAGTGATGACTTCATAACATTAAGAACTTGAAATATCATAAGTAGATTAAAAAAATAGAAATGAGTTTTAAATTTGTTTGGATGCACCAAGTTGAGCAACTGGCCATGTGAAATGGCCTAATTAACAATAATTAAGTCACCGTTTTTCTCCAAAATGACCGACAATCACATGGCTTGGTTCGATTAGTTCTTGAAACTTGCATCAGAGAGAGAGAGAGAGAGAGAGAGAGAGAGAAGAAAAGGGGCAGCTTGGAGATACATAGAGGAATCACCATGTCAGCATCTCTTAGATCTTTAGTTATGAGCATATGAATATATATAGTGAAAGATGGAGCAGGCGCGAGCTTCATAGCCCAGAACTGTCTAACCTACAGTTGCTCTAAATGCATTTCTTTCTCGACAAATCCTGTGTAGTGCTGCTACTACTTCATCATTCAAATGGAAACACCAGCTTCAAGAACACCTGCGTTAACCCTCCGTTCAAGGCCTCTTAATTTCCAAATTCCCAGATTAAGGTCGCTTTGTTTGGAAGGTGAAAATGTGTGTTCTTGGTGAAACTGTGTGTAGAAATTGCAAGAAGTCCATAGGGCATAACATTTGTGGAGAAAGAAATTGCATTTGGAACCAACACTGTAGATCATCTAGCACCCAAAGCAAATATCTCGTCTCGGCTACCTTCATCTGCATCATTTTCCGGTATTCTGGTAAGACTACTTTCACAAACTCGGAAACTGGTTTTAGCTTCTCTCTCTTGAAATAAAAAAGAGAAAAAAAAATTTAACTGGTAGAATCAGGATCTGTGTGATCTGTGATTTGATGTTTTCAATATTTAATTTTCTAGTTCCTATAATTTTTCAATACTTAATTAATTTTCCTTCTTTCCCAGGCTAATCTCTTTGAAAATATGTGACATAGACCATAACAACATTTTTATTTGAGTATTGGCAAGAACTTACCAAATTGGGGAGATAATCTTCAACTATTATCCAAGTCAGGTAACCACAAAACTAAGAATGAGTTAACAAAATCAACTGAACATGAACAACTAGCATAATAAGGGACGTTACAAGGAAAAATGGTCAATGTTTAAGAGTTTAGAAAATACCGTGATACCGTTTCATTTTGCTAACTTTGTAATATAAGTCAATGAAATATTTCACACCAAAAATATTTGATTACTGGTGAAAGTAAACTTGAGAAAAATATCTCAACTAATGGTATCATTGATGGTTTAACATGTTTGATTTATTGGTATCTTATATACAAGCATTTTGAAATGCCACTGCCTTTTTCTACCTAAAAGGTTTTCGTGACATTTCAAATGGCAAGTTTGTACATTTAGAAGCGCCACTAAATAGTAATACAATAGCACTTTGATGCGCAATTAGAAATAGGTTCTAAGGCATTGAAAAACGCTACTAGAATAGAGTATAGTGACACTTTCAAATGCTACGAATTAAGGACAAAAGTGCTGCAAAAATGCCATTCACCAGCATATGAGGTCGACTGTAGTGTGGATCATCAAGGGCACCTAAAAGTGCCACTAGTTCACAAAACGCCAGCGTTTCAAAAATGCCACAAAAGAATTCCAAACATGACCTTTCAGTGACATTTTCAAAGGAATCAAAGCCTATTTTGCGGCATTCCAAAATGCCAAAAATAAAGAGAAAAAAAATGCCTCTCAAACACGACAAAACCTTTTAACTAGCAGCACTGGTGTAACGCCTGTTTGTTGAAAACGCCACAATACATCATTTTAAGTTGCACTGTCTTTTCTTTTCTTTTATTTTGGTAAGTCAAAATCAAGGAAGAAAAGAAAGCAAAGGAAAACAGTAAAAGAGAGCAGAGGATCTAAAGAACTCAACTCGTAGCTTCCGAACCTTCATCCGAGCTTATCCCCAAAATGAAGCTCATGTGCAGCAAGAGTTCCTGAAAACTTATTCCTGAATGCCCTGCTCGCCATTTTATGAGCAGCTCCATTAACCTTTCTCAGTACATAAACTATCGACTCACCATTTCTCAAAGGTACAAAAGATCTGATATCCGAATATGGTGAAATTCTGTTTCTGTTGTAGTGACTGCTATACTATAAACTAGAAATATTTAGTCAAATTTTCAAGTTCCTCCATAAGTTTTTCAGATACTTTGATTGTACCATTGGAGCTGTTTGACAGATTAGTCACTACCTTCCACTTCATTGGCACTGTCATGGCTATTCTGCACAGCCAACTTTGAAAATCATATAACTTGTATCTAACATAAATTCATCCAATTACTGGCTTGTAAAAAGGAAAGGAAGAAGTAATGGTCGAGAAGGATTAGTTCTACAATTGGCATAGAGATAATGAAGCCGTTGCAATCTGCATATTCAGTTCTAGGGAAAATAGTGACCATTAGAAAGTTTATATTGTAGATTGCAAAAGAAGTTAAATTTTAGATTTTAGAAGAAGAGTGCTTCTTAGCACAGCAGCACATTCAAACATACTAATTAAACTCCAAAAGAAAGGAAGATTAGTTTTGATACTGATTAAGAATGTGATGTACTCCAAAGGAAGAAAGTAGAAATCACAGCCTTGGAAATGCTTGATCCTCTGGCTATACTTGTCCAAATCAATGATTCATCTGTTAATTGATAAAAAAAAAATAAAACACCCATCATGATGACTCTTAATCATACTTAATTTATTACCAGAATAATATAGTTAAATAAGATCCATTCACTTTAAAACAAAATACCTATTATGAAGGCTTTTAATTATGATAATGACATTGCTACATCATTCTGGTAGAGTTTTGTATACAAATTTTCTAGAAGAATAGTATTATTTTAATTATAATAACGTCAATGTCATATCATTGTGATGGGTTTTTGTGTTCAAATTTTGCAGGAAGAATAACATTTTCCAAACAAATAATGTTGGTGCTCAGATGCATGGTTAGCAGCCATCTGGCCTGCTTCATAGTGAGAATATAATGACAACAAAAAGAAAAATGGAGAAAGAAAACATCACCTTGAACTATACGGCCAGCTTGACTTGATCCTCCTGCCGAATGTCTAAATTGTTCCTTGTAGCTCAGCATGAAGCCACAACAACGCTTTGTTTTGGCATATTCGAGTATTAACCATCCGCTTTGTCTTGGTGTCTCCCATTCCTAAGAACATAAACCCAAAACTGAGAAATGTGTTATTGACAAAGGGATTGCTGCACTTCTCCCTCTTCCCTCTGCACATCCAGCCTCTCTGCTTTTCTTCTAATCCATATTCACAAGCTTACACTCTTATAATTTCAAGAATCCTAAAGGATTTGCAGCTTGTAATCTCTTTGATGAAAAGCTTGGGGGATGGGAGAATCAGAGGAGAAGCTTCTATCTCATCATTTTAGCCACCAACATCCATTGACACGTACCAGTTCACCTCCGAAAGGAAACACCACCTGTTTCGGATGCAGGCTGAATATATTCCCCGGCAAGGAGTATTTCAAATGCAAGACCAAAACTCCATAAGAAAGACTAGTTTTTTTACTGATTAAGAATGTGATGTACTCCAAAGGAAGAAAGTAGAAATCACAGCCTTGAAAATGCTTGATCCTCTGGCTATACTTGTCCTAATCAATGATCCATCTGTTAATTGATAAAAAAAAAAAAAGCAAAACACCCATCACAATAGCTCTTAATCATACATAATTTATTACTAGAATGATGCGTTTGGATATGATCTATTCACTTTAAAACAAAACACTCATCATGAATGCTCTTAATTACAATAATGACATTATTACATCATTCTGGTAGAGTTTTCTGTACAGATTTTCTAGAAGAATAGCATTATTTTAATTACAATAACGTCACTGCCATATCACTTGATGCTCAGCTGCATTCTTAGCAGCCATCTGGCCTGGTTCATAGTGAGAATCTAACGATAACAAAAGGAAAAATGGAGAAAGAAAACATCGCCTTGAACTATCCGGCCAGCTTGACTTGATCCTCCAGCCGAATGTCTTAAATTGTTCCTTGTACCTCAGCATGAATCCACAACAACGCTTTGTTTTGGCATATTCGAATATTAACCATCCGCTTTGTCTTGGTGTCTCCTAGTCCTAAGAACATATGATAGCATTACGAATAGACCATGGACGGCATCAAACAGCTTAGACGCGTAACAGCATTTCGTTCAATGAAAATAAACCAAAACTGAGAAATGTGTTATTGATAAAGGGATTGCTGCACTTCTCCCTCTTCCCTCTGCACATCTAGCCTCTCTGCTTTTCTTCTAATCCATATTCACAAGCTTACACTCTTATAATTTCAAGAATCCTAAAGGATTTGCAGCTTGTAATCTCTTTGATGAAAAGCTTGGGGGATGGGAGAATCAGAGGAGAAGCTTCTATCTCATCATTTTAGCCACCAACATCCATTGACAAGTACCAGTTCACCTCCGAAAGGAAACACCACCTGTTTCGGATGCAGGCTGAATATATTCCCCGGCAAGGAGTATTTCAAATGCAAGACCTGTACATTTTCTCTTCACCAAGTATGCCACAACATGCCCAAAAAAGTCCAACATCCAGCAGATCCAGACCACCATTTTACCCTCCAAGCCATGCCTAAATCTGCCAAAGGCTCCTTCAACTGCAAGGCCTGTGGCCACCAAATCGTTGGCTTCTACTACAACTGTGCCAAATGTGGGGATTACTATCACATCTTGTGCTCAGTAGTGCCACTTTCTGTCAAAATGCCTTCCCACATTCACAGGCTCAAACTAGAATTTTCACCACCATACGACTTTCAATGTGATTTATGCAAGAAACCTAGTTACAGCAGCTGGCTTTATCGTTGTGGCTTGTGTGAATTTGATGCCCATCTTGCTTGTGCCATTACCAATAATGGTGCAAAATGTCTTCAACATCAATCGGCGCCAACGTACATATCCTTGCAGATTGACCGGAATATAGACTGTAGGAGTAAAGGCAATGAATTAATGGAGTTAATAACACAGGGAATGAAAGGCCCAGAGATTGTTCCGGATCAATCTCAAGCTCAAGATCAATTTAGCCTGCTTTCTGAAGATCAGACAATCCCGAGTTATCAATTTAGTGATGCGTGTTTTTCAATAGATTTTGCTAAATCTCTTCTGGGTGATGAATACACGAGTCAGGTTAGCAGGGAAGCCGATCATCAGAACAAGATGGAGGATACTCCAGAATTTAGAGTGAAAAACAACCATAGCGATAGAGTCCTGTCCAATGGGACCATGGATCATTTGAAGCAAGCCAATCAAGCTCCTACTCTTGCCAATAAGGCAGGTTTTGGAGCTCATATTTGGATGGAATTAGGACAAGAAAGTGAAAAGAGAAAAGCCAATGGAACCAGAGACAGGACAGACGATGTAGAGAGCACAAAATCAGATCCTGTAAGTGTTATTGTTGAGAAGATTACGTTTGCAGCCATCCTTTTCTTTGTTATGCTCACATGCATTTGTTTTAAGGAGACTTCCAAACTATTTTTTTTTTTCACTAAATTTTTCATCATGGTCAATAATTATGAATTTTTTTTTTTGCATCAAAGTTTGTTTTTCATCTTTGCAGGAAAATTTGGGGAGTTCATGTTGGTCAAGGCTTCTTTTATGCCTATATTATCCGAGGACTGACAGAGGTACTGAAATTTTCAAGAATGGAAGCAAGTGAAGTTCAATCCAGGTTGCAGAGCAAGCAAGCGAGAGAAATACCAATCCTCAGTGATTCCTTCCTCTTGAATTCATAGTTTTATTACTAATGAATGTCATTGTTTCAGTGTTGTAGCATGCATAAACCTCCCACATCTTCCATTTAAAGGAGGATATCAATGAACAAAATGCAAAATCAAGGCTCTTTTCAGAACTATAAAGGGTCCCTCAGAACTGTCACCATGCGCAAAAGCAAGAAAACCAGAAAATAATATCTGTTCTTAGTCAATCAACTTCCTAAAATTTTCTGCTTCTCTTTTGTTGTCCTGATACAGATTGGATGGTTTTGTTTTATATTCCTTTGAGCAAAATGACAGTATGCAAATGTGGATGTCGAGAACTGAACCAATTAGAAAAGATGCAGGCCATGAAGGACAGGAAAGATTACATTAATCTATTGTTTGTTTGACAGCGGAATTGAATATATACAAACACTGCTAAATGACCCATTAATGTCCCAGTTAGTATAATCATCTACTTGCACTTTGCCCCAATATCTTATGTTTGTGTAACATATACATAATCACTTTGCCATCTCTTTGTTTATCTCTCAGAGAAAGAAAACAAGCTCCTTCTATTGTCTAAACACATCTTAGATCAATTGACACTAGAGAAATAAAGTTCACAACATCAACTTCCTTTCCAACAATTGATGTTCACCAATTTGGCATAATTTTAACTGAGATATCTTAATAGAGAAAACTAAAATATTTGATTTTTAGGTATCAGAACATAATGTCAAAATAAATGTGAACAATTTGCTTTTTTTCTTGAACGGTATTCTTCACTTCAGCAATACTTTGATCTTCTCGTTTTAGAAAAGAGTGGCCCTATTGACGAGACAAATCCTACTGAAATGACAAAACTACTCTTCGTTAAGATCACTTGGTTTATTGTTACCAAAAAAAAAAAAAATCACTTGGTTTATCACATAAAGATATTTTTGTCAATTCATGAACCAGATCTACCCTGAGAATGGAGCCTCCTTTGGACAAACTACATAGAAGTCTTATTTCATTAACCATTAAGTTATCATGCTAGATATAAAAAAATAAAAATAAATAAAAAAAGATGCTAGGAACCACTTTCCGTCTTTTTCTTCGTCCCCATTTTTAAAAAGGATTTCCATCTAGAATATTTTATGATACTGTGAGCGGTATTGATCCTACTGGTACCTGTGCAATCTCAACCCTTTGATAAAAAATAGAAATGATCTAATCATTGGATGGGAATGAAAAAATTGAGGTGATTTTGGTATATAAAAAAAAAAGTTATTACAAAAAATATAATTACATTTATAATACTCGTTGATTGTATTTTAAAAAGTATAATCGAAAGTTTCAAATTATAAATTATTATTAATAATTATTTATATAACTTTAGTCATTTTAATGTAATTTAATTTTTTTTTTTATATTTTTATATTTTGTATAAATTTAAAAATAAAATTCAACAAAAATAAAACAAACATGTACGAACTTTACTTGAAATATATATATATATATATGTTCGCAAGTGTGTGTGTATTATATTATATAAATGTGTGTGGTGTCTTGTTTGGTCTGTATATATATATATGTGTGTGTGTGTATTCTTAATAGTAAAGCACTATTCATTTGGATGACTTTTCAAAGGCAAAAGTCATATCCAACACCCTGCCTTCACTGTTGAAGGTACGGTGCATATCTATTCTCATACGTTTTTCATGGGGAGCTGCTTTTCTCACTCCTGACACAGTCCCTCCGGCCCTACTCTAAAATTCGCTAATAATTATCATTACGCTCCTAACCTAATTTATTTATTTTTTTTAGTTTTGTGTTGTTTTTTTTTTTAGTTTTATTTTTTTAATTAGTTTTGTTTATTTTTTAATTAATTTTTTTTTATCAATATTACTTTTTTAGATAATTTTTTTTTATTATATGTTTATAATTTTTTGTTTATTTTTTACTAGTAGATTTTGAGAGTCATTATTTATAAAAATTTTAAAAAGTATATATATGAAAATAACAAAAATATTAATAATTAATAAGCAAACACACAATAGTTTGCAAACAAATACTTTTTTTTCAAATAAGAAATCTCTTAGGCCAATGGTAATTTAGCCATGTTCAGAAAAAGGAAGGTTCTGACATGTGTTAAGGGTTGGGGGATAATTTAATGGGAGGGGGAGGTTCTGATATGTGTCAAAAATTAAGTAAAATAAAAAAAATAAAAAAAAATTAATGAAAAAAAACAATAAACAAAACTGATTAAAAAAAAAAAACTAATAAAAAAAGAAAGAAAAAAACTAAATAAAAATTAAACAAAACTGAAAAAAAAAAAAAAATGCAAGTGGGGTGTCGAGTTGGAGGGTAATTTAAAAGGAGGGGGAGGTTCTGACATGTGTCAAGATTTGGAAAGTAATTTAAAGAGGGATAAGTTCCAACATGTATCAAAAATTAAATAAAACAAAAAAAATAAAAAAATATTGATGAAAAAAATAATAAACAAAACTAATTAAAAAAAAAAACTAATAAAAAAAGAAACAAAACTAAATAAAAATTAAATAAAATTGAAAAAAAAAAAAACAAAAAGCCAGATGGGATGGTCCGTGAATTGTAATTTCAAGAGAGAGAGAAGGGTATAAAAATAATTGTGATGGGAGGCAAGGGGTGTGGGGTGGGGGGGGGGGGGGGGGGGGGGTGTGGAAGCAATTTCCTTCTTCGTGGCAATGTATATCTTCATTTGGAGATCAATAAGGGGAGGGAGGAGGCAGAGAGAAAGGAAGAAAGAAAGGAGATAAAGTGTAGGACTTCTCTGACGGAGTAGCCCTCTTTTAATTTCAGCATTTTAATTTACTCTTATTCTGTTGTAATTTATGATCTTAGTTATAAAATTATCTTTTAAGTCAAGTTTCTTTCAATACTATTAGTAGTTAATTGTAATATTTTGAAATCAATTGTGAAGATCGTCCGATGATCTTGTAATTTAAATGGAGGTAATTGATTTTCATTATTTTATCTCTTAAATATTTCAATTCTTGATAATTAAATTATAGATCTTTGAGAAAACTTAAATTTTTGACTAAATTTGATAATTTCTATGCATAAACCTTAGTTTGGTATAAATATTGCCCAAATTGATGGTATAAATATATGGTTTTAATTTAATTATAATTCGATATTTAACTATTATTGAATTTCTATTTAAATTGCTGAATCTTTCAAATCAAAGGCTTAAGATGAAGCCAATGATTTAAGTTATAAAATCTTCATTAAAATTTCGAATGAATCGAGTGATTGGATCAATTGAATCAAAGACCGTTTTGTTCAGTTTAATTTCAAGTCTAGTTTAGCAGCCATCATCTCAAAACAACAATTATTTTGCTTTAATTACCATTTTCTGAAGCAGTTGTCTAAATCTCATCAACAACAAGGTGCAATTCAAATTGGTTGATTTATATTTTAATTGAAGTCTTTATAATACTACAATATTTAGTATGTTGTAGTCAGTATCTAAATTGTTACTAGAGGGTGAATTTCAGCAGCTACTATCCGAGTACTTGTTCTCGGCTGTGTAGTCTTTAAGTATGTTTTGTTTAATTTGTTGTGTTACCATTCTTTATAGATCGACCGATTTTACTTTATTTTTATTTATTACTCTGCCGCACGTGGAGTGATAATAGATTGCCAAAGACTGAGCAGTAGTTGTGATCTGTGTATCTAGGATAAGTCCAAATAATAAGTTTTCTCACAGTATCGGTACCCTCAAGCTAATATAGTTGTTACCCTTCCATCTAAGCTCGACACAAAGCGACCATTAAACAAGTTTTAGCTGGCATTGAAAGGGGACTGCACTTCAGTCTGATGACAGTACCATCCAATCCTAATTATGAACCTTCCTGTTACAGCAATTCACTTCAGTTGTGAGCCTCTCACATACACACACACACACACACAAATACACTAGGTCTGAGCCTTATAGCAATCATTAGCGACCTCTTAGGCTTAGCCAAATTACCGAACACAAAACTATCGTCCTCGCTGTAAGTCCTACCTAGGGATGATTTTTTCTCACTCTTTTTCTGCCCTATCTTTTGAAAAATTTTCCAGGACCAACATAAAGAACACTACTACAACTTTTTTATAAGAAAAATCATAGCAGGGCTCATCCTAACCCTTTTCATTTACATAACTTTCAGACCAGTATATTCCACTAGAAGCCTTGCTTTTTAAAATGTAGAATAGTTAAGGATAGTTGCCTAACTACTCTTTCCATGGGTTAATGTTGGAGATCATACACTAATTGGTAGAGAAAGAGACAGACAACATATAATGAAACACAAAACAGAAGGCTTTTAGTGTTTTAAAATGAACAGATCGACAAAATCCGAGCTGAAGGTGTAGCTCTAAAAGATAGCAAGCACTGCATAGTCTGCATGTAATTCACTTCCACACTTTGTTAGGAAAGAGACAGCCATAGTTACTAAGAGAAGTAGGAGTGTATATCTGTTAGTTATAATTTTACATATTAAACAACCCCATTGAATAAAAATTCTAGAGCCGCCACTGTTCCCATTTAGATATACCAAATAAATAAATAAATAAATAAAAGTAGCATGGCTTGGTGGAGAGAAGAAAGTGGGCTCAGAGCTTCTTGCTGTGCATAAAACAAAACAAAGAAGAAACATGCAAGAGGTTGCATGCAGAAAGAAAGAAGTATAGACCAAGAGAATTGGGTTTCATGTTGATACTAAGAAGGTGCTTTGAACATGAGATTAGAAAACAAGCCCTCAACCTCAGCCCTTCTGCTCCTTTCCTCACCTATTAACAGTTGAAATCAAATGTTTTCAGAAGCATAAACTCATTTCACGATGCATGCAAGAGGAATTTATCAAATTATTACTATGCCAAAGTGGAAAAATCTTCATCAAGATCATAAATGTTGAAGCCAAACTCAGTGAGATGTCTACACCTAAGCTTCATACCAACCCACAACTAGGTCGTGTCAACCACACCATAGGCCTCCGCTATTACAGTCCCTAGCTAGAAGCAAGTTATTACATTCAAAGCTTAGTTCAAAGTTTCACATAAGTGAAATCAATCTTTATCTTCTAAACACAGTTGTTTCACTTAAACGTTTGTAATGTTTTTCACTTCTACAGCACCTCCCATGTCAACTAAACATATTTTTCACGTGGTTACTTTTTTTATTAAAATTCCAAGCTGCTTTACAGTTCACGGCATTGCCCCAAGGATTGAACTTTGGCTTTAGCGTTTGGTAGAAAGCGATTTTTTTTCAAATACTAGTAGTTTATTTTTGTATAACTGAGAACATGTCAGCTGGTATTTGTACTTAATTACGAAATGTTCTCTTCTCTAATATAACTAATAATATTTAGTTCAAAAAAATAAAATCTAAAAAATGATAAGCGAAAAACAGAAAAAGCAGCTGCACAGAAAATTGCTTCTAATTTTGAGAGTTGTTATATTTTTCTATCTTCCAACATACTGATCACTCCAATTGTATGGGTGAATCATTTAAGAAACATGTGAAAGTACAACCAAATTTTAAGCTTCAACTCAACCTTTAGTGAAATTAAGACTCGCATTATACCTCCATATTTGAATTAAAAGTTATTTTGGTGGGAAATCTACACATAAAATACCAACAAAAAAAAAATGACCACCTTAAACAACCAAATCCAAGTTCAGAAGAAAATAATAATTTCAACAAGATAATTAATTTGGCTGAAACTTTGGCCTGAGTTTCCAAAAAGAGTGTAAAATTTAGAGTGTCCATATTGAGCTAACAATTGTCATATCCCAAAATTCAAATTCAAATTCAAATTCAAATTCTTTTCACAAGAAAAATTCAAATTCAAACTGAACTGACAAAGTAAACCACAAAGAAATTGCTTCAAGTGGCAAACATTTATGATGTATGTCACAAAGAACCAATACTACTCAAATCACAGTTATTGTCACAAGTCATAACAATCATGTGGAATAATTTTTAGCAACAAAGGTAATGAGTCTATAATAAAAATACTTCAAAAATTGGATGGCTCCATTATGTTTAACATATTATTTCAGGATTCATAAAGAATGACTCCTTAAAAAAAAAATCCAAAACAGGAGTAAAAGTTTTCATCCAACGCCAAATGGTATTTGATCTATCTGCATGGAATACTTTGTTAATTTTTATTCCATCCCATATTGAAAAATATAGAAATAGCTAGACTAGACCAGAATTCTAAATTTCAACTTGTTCTTGTAAGCATCATGCACCAAATCCTATATGCATTGATGTTGAATGTTACAACTTTACCAACAAAAAAAAAAAAAAAAAAACAAGTGTAAAAACAGCTCTTACCCAAAAAAAAAAAAAAAGTAAAAAATCAGAAAACATATTTCCTAGAAATAGATTCGAGAAAAGTTCTGCAGGATATTGCCAACGGAGATGAGAAACCCTAGTTGGTGCATAGGGTCAGGTGCAGCGGTACTGGTTCCCCAAGAGCTGGCACATAAAACATTTAACAAACTACATATTTTTGTCACAAAATATTTCTGCACTAAACCAAAAAACTCTCATCAATTTCTTTAGAATTTAATCCATCACTTGTTAAAATAAAAAAAAAATATACCACAGAGCAATCCAAAAACCGAGTAACAAAGAAAATAAAAATGACATAAGAACATTTCATCAAACACATTTCTTCACTCCGAGTACCAAAAACATAACAGTAGTTGCACCAGGTGTAACAAAACATCAAGCTTTGAGTTGCATGCACATTCAAGCACAGGAAATAACACTCACTTTGTCTTCATACACTGCTATTTTTGTTATTATTATCAGCTACTACGACTGCATTGTTTGTTTGGCCCAGCAAGCTGCTAATAGATCTAGCTTTCACCATACCCAACTTCATTCTCTTCTTCGTCATCATCAATGGCTTCTTCTCATCGTCATCATCATCATCATCATCATCATCATCATCTAACAGTCTTTGCCCCAGTTGTTTCTCTTGCACCAGCGAAAAAGAGCTCGATAATCGTCCAGGCTCATCTTTTTTAGCCATGGCACGACTTCGAACACTAGTCATGCTTCTAAGCCTTCCTTTACCCAAATGATGTTCACAAAGAGAATATCCCACAAGGGTTTGCTGGCAACACCTCCATCCTCTCCCATTAACTCGACTGCACCGCGATCCCTCCATGATCACATTGCCTCTTTTGATCTTCTTCAAACCAGTACTGTCAATGCCCTCTTTGGTTTCTCTCCCTCCTTGTTCATCACCGTTTGGTTGCACGCATTTCTTGTTCGTCTTCGACTTCATTTTTCCCTTCCTCTTCTTCTCTTTCTCCATTATCGCATCTTGATCATCTCCTCTCCTTTCAAAGCTCCCTCTTCTCTTCTTCGGTGGAACAATTTTATCTCCTTCAAACCACCTCTCAACTTCTATAGTGCAAGTGCACAACCAAACAACATTGACAAAACATTACACAAGATGCTTGATTGTAATGACATTGATGTATACAAGCATATAGAAATTCTTGATTGCTATTGGAAATAATCTTTACCTTGATGAGAAGAACCTGTTGGTGGCAGTAACCCCGTACCTACTTCTGCACCTAAGATGCTTCCTTTCCTAAAAATAAGCAAGACCCAGAAAATATGTATAGATTCATAGAACTTATAGTCAAGAAAATAAAAATAGAGACATTTATATAGTGTGTATACAATGTATTGTAGCTGGGGACCAGCATACAATGCTAACGTGCACCAAATGGGCATTTTTAGTTAGACAATATAGTAAGAAAAAAATATGTAGTCCAGATAGAGATTAGATTGGAGATGGGATGGGAAGGTATGGTGGCTAACCAAAGCTGATATAAAAACACCCCAAACAGTATTTCCACTTACAGTAATTTTTTTGGGTTAAATCAAGATATGGTTCTTCTCTTTTTGTCACTGTTTTTCACCTTTTTACTACAAGAATTCATGAAAGGAGAAAACAACATTGAGTAACTTTTCTTTTTAATTCTTACCTGGTATCATTACTCTTCTCTTCCTCTACCCATCTCTCTTCTTTAAGCTCTTCACCTTCCAACTCCTGCACAATCACAACATATACATACATATAAGATCTATACATCTCATGTGTGTAACTGATGTAAGGCCCTTGGGTGCAAATTAAGCATAGGGTACATATAGATTTAAGGCCTCTTTTGGGCACATTGAAAAGGTAGTGCAGTTGTAAATACATACACAAACAAAAGAAAACATATTGACTTTGCACCAACCAAACACACCTTTTGCTTCACCTCCTGTCTCTTGGTGGTGTCAGAGTAAACCCATCTGGCCCTTCCACTTCGGATCGTTGGGTTTTGGTCGGAGGCAGTCGGGGGAGGCTGATTTGGATGATCGGACGGCTGAGAACAAACGTTACCCTCTTGTAGAGAGAGATTTCCATCTGGGTGTGTTTGAGTACCACCCTGCAGGTGGTGTTGCACCACCGGAGACCGGTTGAGTTGGGGATCTGAGAGAGGCAGTGAAGAGAGAGAGGAGGGAGGAAAACGCTTCCGGATTCTCATCGTTTGAAGATAAAGATTGTGCGATTTATATAGAGGGAGGAAGAGAGATTTGATGGGAAAGAGCAAGGACTAGACTCAAACCCAAAGAAGAAGAAATGACCTCTCTAAAGTCAGAATTTTAGAGAGAGGGATAGTGCAAAACCCCTCAGATACTGCAACTCCAAGGAAAATTGTGCTTTAATAACTCTCTTTCTCTCTCTAACTTTTATTTGTTGCACCACACGCAACACACAGATATATAACAGAACAATTGTATTTTTGGGTCTTCGCACGTGCGACCGAGAGGGATTGTATAGCAGAAGTGAGGTTCGTGTGAGGGTGGAGCGGGGATTGACCGGTTACCGGAATCGGGGGAGGACGAGGACAGGTACGGACGGTGACAGGGTGGAGGAGAGAGAGAGAGAAAAGAGAGAGAATACAAAATGATGGGAAGGGTGGGTAGTTTTATCGTTTATACTTTTCAGAAAAAAGGTAGGTCCCACGTTCAACAACGACCAAGATGCTGCTCATTTAACATTCTGTGCGTATATGTAATTGGGTAACTCTACCATGCTTTCAAGCTTATGGTGGAATGAACGAGCTTTCCTTGCTATTGGTCTGTTTAGTCAACAAGAGAATTACACAAATTGTATGAAAGTAATACTTCTCCTCACAACTTCTCTCTTTGATCGATTTATTTAATCAATTAAAACATTACATACGCTATTATGAGAAATTTAATTTAAGTAACAGTTACATGCACGTGACTTTCACTGTATTAGCAAAAAAAAAAAAAAAAGATAAAACGAAAAAAAATTTAGTAAAAAAATTACTACCATGCAACTGTTATATATGTACAGAATAATTTCACTGTATCATGTTCTCTCTAAGACAATCCTTATTATTAAAAACGAATAAAATATTATAAAAATCAACCTTGCATGCATTGATTCATGGTTCAAACTAAATACAACCAAATTACAGAAAATGAAAGAGGGAAGTGATTTTTATTGAAGGATTTGACATGCATATAGGTAATGTTATACAAATAAAAAATTTATTTTTAGAATGATAATAGTTAGATAAGAGCTATTTATTTTTTAATAAAACACAAATTGTGATAATTTTTAATTGTAATAATGTTATTGTCACATTATTTTTATAAATTTGTATACAAATTTTTTTAAAAAAATAGTATTTTCCTATTATTTATGATCGTTTGCTGACTATATTCTTCTGGATGAGCTCCACATTCATCATGCTTGTAAACTTGCAATTGACTTCAAAACTCATATCGATGGTAGTTTAATTTTTGTAGATGATTGTGAAAAGGAGGGTTGTGGAAGCATTGAAATAAATTTTCGAAAGAGTAATTTTTGAATTTTTTTATTGAATAATTTCCAAAATTTAAGAATTCAGAAAACTGAATTGGAAGACCTCTAGCCATTGTCCTAGAGATTTTGGGTGAACTTTTTGCATGATCAACATACAGTTGGCATGACCTGCATACAGTTGAGACATGACATGCATACAATTTCACTGTTTCAAGCTTAACTCTTTTTTAGCAAAGGAAAAAAAAGGAAGGAATCTAATTCTTTAGACTACCTAAAAAATAAATAAATAAATAAATAAAAACATAACTTATTGGAATGAAATTTTTTCAAACTTGTATTATGCATCATTTTGATAGAGATGGTGAGTTCAAAATTGCAAACAAGGATTATTAAATTCACATGCATTTAAGAGTTGTAAACAAGTCGACTAGTGGATTGATTAAGTTTGGCTAGAAAAGTTGAAAACTTTTAAAATGCATTTAAGTTTAACTTGTTTATCTATTAAACTGATATCAAACCAGTCTCAATCAAGTTAATGATTATAAATCGAGCTTGAGTAGCATGCTTTTATATAATTTTGTAATGCATTTACACATACCGAGTCGTTTCAAGCTAATCTTAAAAAATTAATAAATTTTAAAATGTATTTAAGCATGTCTTGGTTACACAGTGAGTCAATTTTAAACAAATTTTAACTAGTTGAACACGATTAGTCGAGTTCGTATAACTTGGCCATTTATGTTGCCAACTTAGCAATCCTTTCACTTTCACAGATTGAGATGTAGCACCAATTGCCGTTCTATTTCTGCCTTATCCATCCAAGTAAAAGCCGTAACTAGAAAGGCTTGCCATAAATAGTAAATTAAGGAAAGAATACATAAGGATTACAACAATATTTCAAGGAAAAAGAAGGAAATGGTGTCATAGATCATAATTGCCAACTTATTTAACTAGTTTCTTTAACCAAAATTTAAAATTTTTTTACTTTTTATGGGGTTTTAGTTTATAATTTTAACCATTTAATCCCAAAAATAGTTAGTAAAAAAGCCATAAGCTACTTTAATAAATCAATTCCAAGATAATCCATATGACCTTGTACAAAACAATTTTGGCCAAGTACAAGACAATGGGGGGAAATTCAAATATGGGCACGTTATACTTTGCCATGGACCCAATCAAAATTGTTCCAACCATAGGATCACACTTCTAGTAATATCACATAAGAATAGAATTTACCCCATGAAATTGTAAAATCATAAATTATAGCAAAATGATGATTATGACGACTTTAGCATTTAATGGACAATATTAAGTCTAATATAAATTTAAATTAATTAAAGGAGAGCAAACCTGATTAAAGTTGTGCCATCTAGAGATCCATGAGTTGGGAAATCCATAATTAATACTTATTTGTGAATTAAATGCAAGCATGAATTCAAAAAATAAAACCATGGAGCTTTCTTTTCTCTTTCTCTTTAAACTACAAACTCTTTCAACCTCGATGAAGGTTAAATTCCATCCCAATTCTAAAGAAGAAACTTTGTCGATAGACTAGTTGCAAGTGCTCTCCAACTGTTCAAGAAAGGGATTGCTACATTCCTTGAAGTATAATACTTTTCATTTATAAACAAAAATCACAATCTTGAGAAACTCAACGCTAGTGAAAATTTCAAGATCCTAAATTTTCAAGTTCATAACTTGTTATTCTAGTTAAATTAATTTAAGTAGGAATCTTAAATTAAACTCTAGAGTTTTGACTCGTGAAATCAAGTTCAATCTCTTGAGAATTAGGATGCTTGAGCGTGCACAAGTAACGAAAACAATTCAAGACAAGGACTCCAATTTCACCACATCGTTGTGTACTTAAATTCTTTATGAATTTTTTAATCACCTTGACTTTTTCTATCAACTTAGGAAGCAATAACAAACATTTTGATTACAAGATAACAAAAAAGCAACAGAACACCTATGACATAAGGTATTTTTTTATATAAGATCACATTAAAATAAAATCATATAATGAACCAAACTGCTTAAGCTCGACTCATGTTCAGCTAAGAATAGCAATTTGCCCTGCCCTGTCCCGCCCCTAATGAGACGGGTTCGGGGAAAATTAATCAGGGTATGGACGGGTTATGGGGGTAGAAATATAACCCGACTTGGGTCCGGGGCGAGACGGGTTTAGACCGCTAGTAGCCCAAACCTGCCCCAATTACTTGATTAATTTTTTTTTTACTTAGCAAAAAAATTTTTTTTTTAAATATTATATATATATTAAGTATGTAGGTAGTGGGATTTTAACTATAAAATTTTGGATGGATATAGAATATATATTTATATATATGCCTAATTAATGTATGGTATAGTGGTTAGTAGGGTTAAATTTTTTTTTTTTTTTTTAGCTATATAATCTTTAAACAAGGCAGGGGCAGGGTGGGGTTTTGAGTCCCAACCTGTCACGGGTTTGGGACGAGATTAGGAGAGGATTTTTTTAAACGGGGGGAGATAGGGTTGGGATAAACCCGCCCCGAACCCGCTCCGTTATCATCCCTATGTTTAGCTCTTTAAAAATTCATTCAAGAGTAACTTGTTATGTAATATATACTTATTAATTTTCTAAACTCGACCTAATAAATTTATATGCACTAAAAAATTAAACAATTTTAATTTAATTAATACTTATTTAAGATCAACTTAACACATTTTAAAACTCGATAAATCTTCAAACTAAGCTTGAATAACTTACTTGACTTAAGAAGAAGCGAATTACTAACTGTTGTTGCTGAGGGCCAAGTGTTGCGTTGCACTCAAGTTTTTCCCAACCTCAAAACAAAAATATATAATTTTCTGTGGAATACATATAAGTTAGGTAGACTGACCTTTGTTTCGGGGTATCTCTTGGGGACTCGCATGTCGTCTTCCCACGGCCCCGCACAAAGGCAACTAAAAGTTGATGCCGGGAATCTTTAGAGTCTATCTTCGTGGTAGTTAAAACAAGTTTACCAATTATTATTGTAATTATAATGTTATACAACTAAAAAAATATATAAATTTTTATAATTAATGTAATTTGTTATTTTAAAATAAAATAATAATTACAATAATTTTTAATTATAAAAATATTATTATCACATCATTATAAAATTTTTTGGTACAAATTTTACAAAAGAATATCACTATTTTTTTTTTTTTGGTATTTAGAATTCACAGCAAAGTACAGGTAAGATGACATTAGGGGGGTATTTGGTCAATTGACTTATAAGATTGACATTATGGTTGCTGCTAGTTTCTTGTTTTTGTTCCTGTCTAAATACCAATGCTTTTGAACATACTAAAGAGGGCCAACAAAAAAAAAATTGAAATTCCTCTCCATCGTGAAATGAATAAATCATAGTTACCAAGAAACTTTCTTCAAGAAAACCCGTTCTCTTGAAACTGGCTTTCAAGATGGAGCGATACTCTTATGAAATATTAGAGGAACTTTTAGAAAATGATTCCGAGATATTTCTGATCAACATCATTTAAATAAACTTGTCAAAAACTCTTAAAAAATATCGTGAAAACTCCTTAAAAACTCATTTCTCATAATTTTTAGTATTTTTCACGCTATCAAATCTTATTATTAAACAATAATATATGATTTTTCTTAATAAAAATTTATAGATATGGTGTAGTATTTGCATTTTACTTATTATAATAGTATTCTAAATACTTTATCTTATTATTAAATAATATTTTATTTTATTTTATATTCCCTAGCATTTCCCGTCTTCCATTATTTTTTGGACCATGTTTCACACTTCCATTTTCTATATTGTTTTACACTTTTGCTTCTGGCAACTATAGAATAAACAATAATTTGAAGCTAGAGTGAGAATACGAGCATGAAGAACATTCTACCATAGTATTCATTCTTCATGCAAAGCAAATGTACATGAAACCAAACCCTTCAACGGTGAGAGTGATGAAAACAAAGACGAAGAAAAAAACATAAATATAATACTCGGATGGCCCAGAACTCTTCAATCCCTCTTCACGTTCCTTGCAGTTAGCTATAATTTATGTAATATATAAAGTTTATCTGATTCATATAAATGATGACTCTAGCAAAAGTTTTTATTAGCGACCGTTAATCTTTACCATCTCCAACAAAAAAAAAAAAAATTTGCTATGGGAGTTGGCTAAATTACTTAGTGATAAAAAGCAAGAGAAGTACATTTGAATTACTGCAGTATCAAGTTAAAAAATAACAATAACAGCAACAAAATTTTGAGGTTGAAAACTTTGATGTTATTACAGCTATTAATTAGACGAAACATCGAAGGTGGATCCCCTCGTTGAGGACCACTTTTCGACCCGTAAAAAATGAAACCTGTCTAAGAATCCAAATCTGCACCTCTATCCATATTTAGTGCAATCACAATTGTCTCACTGCTGGGTCCTAGCTCCCTCATTCACAGCTCCACATATATCTCAATTTCTTCATTTCATTTTTTTTTCTTGTTCGTTTGATTGGTGGATGATCTTGTCTGTCCCAATTGTACAACAGATGGTGATGGTATTTATTCCAATGTACTATGCTGGTTTAGAGCAAGAGTGTGTTTGTATATTATACCACTCATCTGTCATGGCATAACAGTAATGAAATGAAAAGTGGGAGTGGAGAGTTGGTTCTAGAAAACACAAAAGAATATACTTGTATACAGAGAGAGAGAGAGTGGGTTCAGGCTATTAATTACTTTTGCATTTCAGGTGGCTTGAGCAATATGAGCTGCAAAAAACCATGGTACACCAAAAAATTAGACATGTCCATTGACCAAGTGATGACTAATCTGATTGCACCATTGAAGGTGAGTGACATGCATGACTTACAAAACAAAATAAAACTACATTAATGGTCACAGGGATCTAATTAAAAGGTATTCATGTGGAATTACATTTATGATTAGTGTGGAGGAGACTCATATACTGGTGGGTTTGTCTCTCCAGCCTGGTTGAGGGGAATGCGAACTACTCTGATTCTCCACTGCCTTGTAATGCTTCATCTTCTACTTATGTTCATACCCACCAGCTTGAGAGAGAGAGATTCTTACCAGCCAGATGTCATCTATTCATCAGAATTTGTCGTATGAACATCTAAATCCCGAGTTGCTTCCATTACAAGTGTATGGAATCAACTAAAAGATGCCAAACCAATTTCATTTTCCTCTCTTCAATCCATCTTCCCATTAACTCCCACTCTTCTTCAATGGCTGCTGCTTATCTCCATAATCGTCTGGTGCAACCATTAACACAAGTGACAAAAGCTCAACTATACCTCTTCTTCTTCTTCTTCTTCTTCTTCTTCTTCTTCTTCTTTCTTCGGATAAACTCAGTCCTTGATGAGAAGCCAACAATGGCACTACATAGCCAAACTGCTTCATTTCCAGTTCAGTTTTTAGGGTAAATGAAATTATTGATCAAACCCCAAACACCCCCAACCCCCCCACCCCCCCCCACCCCAACACCACCAACCCAACATACACAGAAATTACTTAGCCTTTTCCTTCTGGTCATGCATTTTCTTTCCGAGTTTCCTTGCAATATCGAGATGAGAATTCCAAAGATGACGAAGAATTTAACTAATTTCTATACCTAACATTGTTGCTAGCTATTTAAGTACTAATGTCCCCTCTCTACACCAATGAGTGCTACAAATTTACCAAACTTCACTTGCAAGATAAAATCAAGGGAAAAGGAATATCAAACGGTGGGAATATCTATATAATAAAACACGACTTTTTCTAAAAATGACTCCCTCTTATTTATATTCAAAGACTATAGTTTATTTTTATAAACAATATATGATTAAGATCGTTTGACAACTTTTCTTTCACTTTTGATTTCTCCCTAAAAAGATCACCACCAATGGGTTCAACTTTTGTGGTACTTCATATAGGAAAAAGTAAAAGGTGAGCTGAAAAAGTAAAGATTTTTAAAATTCAGGCAGTCTTTCTCTTTTAAAGTACGATTCATATATTCACAATCTTCCCTTAATCTTTCTCTTTTAAAGTACAATTCATATATTCACAATCTTCCCTTTCTCAATCTAAATATCTCTCTTTCTCTTTCTCTCTCTAGAAAAACTCTCCTCAGCCTTCTGTATATCTCTCTCGGGAGTCTTTTCAAGCCTCACAGATCTTAGAAATTTTCTTTCCTTAAATTTTTTGATTGATTTTCTCACTGGTTAAATATCAACGTAGAAATCATTTTCGATGCCAGAATTAACGACATACAATCAAGTCGATGAAGGTGTTGCTCTTCAATGAAAGTGTACTGTAATTTGATAGATTTATTACTCTTAATAAATATGTTGTTACTTTTATTATACACAATCAATATTTTGTTTGAAAGTGCCGTGGCCACGAGTAATCTACTAGTTTTTTAAAATTGTTCAAAACAATACTACTTCTACAAAAGTTACAATTCGAAAAAGAAAAAAATACAGTAGTTTCATAGTACTGAATATTTCTGGTACTGAAAACAAAGTGACAATCCCTCAAATAAACCGGTCATCTGTTAGGAATATATTAGTCAAGTTGTACAAAATATACTTTGTCTTAGGAATATATTACTATATATGATTTCCTACTTTGTAGGGAAATTCTAATGTGGCCTAACGCTTTCTCTGTGTTGTAGCTATAGAATATGTGGTCTCACACAAAGTAGGAGAGTGACCCTACTTGGAAGAAAAGAGGGTGCATGAACCAGAAATTTACAACCCATTACTCTCTCTCTCTCTCTCTCTCTCTCTATATATATATATATATATATATATAATTTTGTTGCACAACCATGTACAAACAAACAATTGGCACTTACAAAAGAAAAGGTTCGGTTGGCAAGGTCAGCCGTTGTGGGTGTTAACATGCAGGATGGTGACCGGCTACCGAAATCGAATAGAGGACAATAGTACGGGGCGGTGCCAGGGGGGAGAAATTGATGAATACAAAAATTATTATTATGGGAAAGAGGAAAGTGGGCATCAGGTGGCTTATTCATCCTTACATATTTACATATATATATATATATATATATATAATTTCTACAGCTCAGGTTAAAGAGTAAGACTGGGCCTTAGCTAGCAGTGATCTGTTTTTTGAGTGCAATGACAGTGGAACTTAATTGAGTTTTGAGGAGATTTTAATTGAAATAGTACCCTTAGTAAAAAGGAGTCAAACTTGAGCTTGGGATCATCCCATGGTTAAGTGTCCGAATTAGGTTCTTCAATGGTCTCTTTTATTTTTGTTTGGAACTCCATTTTTTTGGTTGGTTCAATTGTAATGTGCTACAAACCGAGAGTAGTCCTCTTCTTATTCATAATCCCTCAACAAGGATGAAAGCAGAATTTGATCTCAATTTTTTGGTACTAAGAAACTATACTAACAGACATCAAGCTCATTCCTTTGAAGAAAAAAAAAAAGAAGAAGAAGAAAAATGCGTTGAACTCATTCATTTACAGTCTGTTTGGAACATGTGGAAGAAAAAGGAAACGAAGAGAAAATAATTATTTATTTTTTCCTTGTTTTATTCTACTTACGAGAGAAAGGAATGGAAAGAAAAATAACAAGTCTCTCTCCTTTCTCTTTCTTTCTTTTCTTGGAATTTCAAACAAAATTTTAAACAAAAAAAAAAATTCTTTCACTTTATTTTCTTCGCAAAACTAAATAGGGTAAGAAAAAAAATTTCATTCCATTTCCGTTTCCCTTCCCTTCCCTTCCCTTCCCCAAGTTTTACATAGGCTGTCAACATAACTGTATCCCAATAATTTTTTTTTTCTTTCTTAACAGAGTTATTCTATTGTTTAAGTGAGGCTGTTTTGTTATTCCTAGAGCTACATAGTGCCATAAGAACATGGATAATTATCATGCTACATTTGGATTTTGGATAGGAGAAAGCAAAAGAAAAAAATTATAATAAAACAAAATAAAGTGAAAGAAGCTAAATTTATTTATTTTGATTAGTTGGGTTACAAAAATGAGTAGAAAATCAAAAAGTAATTATAAAGAATCAATTTCAGCTTTTTGTATGGTAACCTACAAAAAATAAAATATATATAAATAATTTCATTTTCATTTGCCTAACCAATCCAAGATACAAAATAGTGTATAGCAACTTGCTACGAAGAAAGTTTTATGTGTTTTAATAGTGACCATAATTACTTCAACAATAGCACATGCAAATTTGATTTTGCAATAACGCTCCCTTAAAATTTTATGTTCAGCAAAATTAACTTCATACCATACAATTAATCATAATCAAAGACTCAAAATTAACCGTATTTGATACATATTAGTAGAATTACATTCAACAACACCTCACTCCCAATTACTTGAATGTGCCGGAATATTAATTAGAAATCATAAAACAAAGAACAACTACACTAGTAAAAAAAATAAAACAAAACTATAGATCCCAAAATTTGGATCTTCCTCCACCATAAATAAAAAAGTTGGAAATTTTTTGTTGACATGACATCATCCCTCTCATTGGGCCCAACAACGAGAAAATTGGACCGGGCTGTCTTCGGTCCTACCCATGTTGTCGGGCCAACCCTACGTGCCAGGCCCTAATTTCTCCCTCCTGTATCGGATCATTAGTTTTGTTTTTGTTTGAGTTATAGTAATGACATGGCAGGAACTTTTCTAAAACATTTGGGTAAAAGGTAATGCTATTTAAGTATAATTTTTATTTGCGTAGAATTTTTAAATAGAATGATGTGATTGTTTTTTGTTCTTTTTCTTCAATTCTAAAAATCTATCATTTTGATGCATAAATTAAAAAAAAGTCACTGTCACATCTAATGAATTTTTTTTTATATAAACATTATGTGAAAGTAGAATGACTAAAATACCCAAACTCATGCTCGGCTGAATTCTATAGCCTGCCAAAAATACTAGTAAAGCATTGGATTGATCTACCATTACTGACCATATAACTATGGCCCACCTCAATATCTACTCCCACTTTAGAACAATTGGACTTAATATTCGTTTGGATTAACATCTCTACCATCTTATTTAACTTAAGCTTTTTTTTTCTTTTCTTTTTACTAGCTTTTTGTTTTGATTTTTAGTAATCAAAAAGTCAATAGGAAAAACTAAAAACCAATTAAAGGTAGAAAAGAGGATTCTTAATTGAAAAAAGTATTATTCCATTTTTTTTAATGGGATTTGCCAAATTTCTAACCAAAAAAACAAAAAAATCAAAGCCATCTTGCAAGAAAATTTCATGAGAACTGCCAGCCAATGCGCATACATAGTTTGGAGATCATTTAAGTTGCTAATTTGGGTCAAACAAAGCCTAATTTTCTCAAAGTTTTGTTGTCAAACATCAACCACCCTTAGCAAACCTACGTCTTTCCACGTTACAAACAAGTGAACAACCATTGCTTTGCATAATTCGAGCGAGCAGGTACCAAATTTTGTAGAGAAAAACTTACTAAAACTCAACAATGCTATGTGGCTCAGTGGTTGGCTGACCATTATTCTCAGCATGAACTATCAAGTTCAATCCTTGCTCGTGACCTTTTGACTAGTAATTATTCAAGCAAATTTATGGTATTGCATGATTCGCGTAGACAATAATCTTACATGTGGTCGAATGAGTAGCCAGTTCAAAACTCGACACCCGATAGCTTAAAAAAAGGACTTCTTAACTGCTTGTTTGGAACTTGAGGGAGGGAAGAGAAAGGGAGGGAAAGAAAAAATAAAAGGAAAACTATCTTCCCTTATTTGTTTGGTTTTGTGAAGAAAATGAGGAAAAAGTGAAAAAGAAGAAGAGAGAGAGAGAGAGTGAGTGATTTAAAAAAAAATTCTCCATTTTTTCTTCCCTTTCCCTCATTTTTACCTTTTATTTTTCTCTTAGATAGAATCAAATAGAATAAAAAAATTAATAGTAATTTTTCCTTCCCTTTTTTTTTTCAAATTTCAAACAGAATATAAAACTCGCTAAGAAGAGAAACCGAACATATAGAGTGCTGCATATATAGAGTGTCTTTTCGACCTATATAGGCATTCAAAATATGGCCATTGTCGATGCCCTTATAGCCGCAGAGTGTTCTCGACTTGTATAGAGATTCCAAATACGGCAATAGTGCATGCCCTTAACACGTGAATGAGAGAATCTAAATCCAAGATATATAGGTTTGGATTCTCTCTATTTTATAAACTGAAATGAAGATCTCTATTTTATAATTAATGGTCTAGATATAATCTTATCACATGTCTTACTAAAATTATCTCGTTTTGTATTAAAATTTATTTTCTTATATATAATTATAAAATTATTTATTTTTAAATAAATTTTAAATCAACTAATCTGAACCTTTCAATTTTATGTTTACTGACGTGTCAACACCTTAATAAATGGAATGAAAATCTCTATTTCAATTCCTGAAATGGAGAAAATCAAAATCCAAAGCATAAAAACTTCGTTTCTATTAATTGAATGAGTAAAATTGTTCTATTAGGACTTGCAGTCAGTGGTTCAAGACGTGGGATCGTCCATCCATATGCCAGGAAGCTGTATAAAGTCGCATTCATTGACCCTTTCCATATCCGCAATAGCTGGAGTTTTGTGTGTTAGTGTGTCTTATTTATGCTACCATTCATGATGTGAACTCGTGATTTCTCATAGCAGTAAGCACCCCTTGTGTCTAAAATATGGCCGATGAATAGTGGTAAATAATATCCTGATGTGATGAGCAATTATTCATATTATATTTGATTATAATAAGATAAGTAATATTATATTATTATATTATTTATTATAAAATTAATATTAATACAATATTATATTGTAATGTACTTATACCATATTATATTAACCTATTATAATAATAATAGAAGGGTAAAAATTAAATTTTTATCTTATTCCAAGAGAGGAAATATGTAATATAATCCCCTATTTTGGGGAATTATATCTCTGCAGACGTAATCCAAACCTTTGTTTTTTTTCTTTTTATGTCAAACATGGGATTTTTCACCTCTTATCTCTCAAACAAGCGTGGCCTATTGTGCTGCTTAATACTCACTAAAAGCTAGTCTAGTTCACAAGGCTCCATTCACTTGGTGAATTTTTTTTTTTTGGGACTTGAGAGAGTTAAATATAAAGAGTTTTTTTGGACTTTAGAGAGTTAAATATGAAGAGAGACTTACATCTGCACGTGGAGAAACTAGTTTCATCTGCAAAACTTAAGATCAAAATGTTTGACACGGAAATAATAACTAAATAAATCAAAGAACAGAAGACATGGCACTCACTGTTGCCAGAGTCAAATATAAAGATATATAGCATTACATCCGCATGCGGATAGTACTTTCGTGTGCAATAAATAAAAGAACAGAGGACATGGGACTCACTACTTAGCTATAAAATCAGCAATTCTATCCCAAGTAACATATACCAAGAGGGACATATAAGGACCAGAAATGAGGAACCCCTTGTGATTGAGGAAGAATTTTTGTGAAGATCTGCAAGGATGATTAAGGAGTTTGGTGCTTAACAATGACAAATTTAAACCTATGCAGTTAGGCAGATAACTGAACTCAGGAGTCAAAACTCGACAGCATGAACATTGGTTATAGAACCAGGGCTTGAATATAATTCTCAAACTACTAAATATTCATCAAAAAGTACGATGTTTTGACATAAAGATTGCATAAACAGTGCCAGAGTTGTTCTAGCAGTATACTAGATCATCCTACCTTCCTCCAATTTCCCATATGTTTTTAAGAGGAAAGTGAGAATCCTGATGGTTCAGGCAATTTCCAACAGTTTTCCATAAACTTTCCTTTCCTTCTCATTTTCCATGACAACCGAACAAAGGAAAACAATTGTTCCAGAATTTCACTTTCCTTCTCCTCCTGACATCCAAATTTCAAACGGAGCGGTTAAAGAATTTTTCTTTTCCAGTCTTCCCATGCTACCATAGACACGAGGCTTGAGCCTTCACCGAGGAAGAGGCAGCTGAATATGACTAGGCCATAGTCCCTAGTCATATCCTCATTAGAGTAATTAATCGTTGTGCTTTATAAACGAATTTATACTAAGTTCCTATAAAAGTTGCACCAATGTTATTTTTTACCCTTGGATTGTAAGAAAATGGAAATTTATTACCATCATCTTGTTGATTTCAGAACAGCTCCTCTTTCGAGGCACATCCGAGGGCTGATATATATATTCCATGGTGAGAATAATGGCATGCCCTTCGTGTAAATGTAAATAGCCAATACAAGGTCTTCGATATAAGGAGCCGACATTTTAAAAGAAAAAAGTATCGTGTTCATGTCAGACGTCATTTCGGACACTACACTCATCAAATATACTGACAGTCAAGGCCTTCTACAGTGAGATCAAGTGTTATTTTCAACAGCCGGCGGTGCCACGATTGACGGCCACTGTTTCTTTGAGAGCTTTGCACATTCGATTATCAATGTGGGGAGCATTAGCCTATTAGCAATGGGGAGATTAGATAGGATTGTAAGAAGGTTAATGGAAGCTGAGCTTTAAGTGTTAGTTCAATAATTTGAAGTACAGCTTGGAAGCTCAGGTTCTGAATCAGAGATTTGATTCCTCGAAACCAATTGCACTTGTATATAGAGTGTATGGTTTTTACATACATAATCCAACTAATGAATACTCAAATCATTATCACCACTGAGGAAAAGGAAATGAGATATTCTTAATTGTAATTATTTATTATAGTGCATAATCTTGCTAAACTTTCTCATTCCTTGATGTTTGTGCCATGGTGACTTATAATTAAAAAACCAGAGAAATGGGAGGAAAACTTAAATCACAATCATATTTATAGAATGCTTTAAGAAATTCTAATGATAAATTTTTTTTTTTTTATTTTGGACTTGATGTTTTTTTCTTTTTTTCTTTTTGGGAAAGTATAATAAATTGTACCAAAAATTGTATTGCCAGAATTGTCTATCCATTTGGTATATTAACCAAAAAAAATTGGTTAGAATTGTCTTCTTTTTTTTCTTTTTGCGGGGGTTTGTTGCGATCTACTAAAAGTTCTCCATTAGTGACCAATTGAGAAAATATTCGATATCATGATGGTACCACGTCATCATGCTGACATGGTACAACGGACTAATAATACATGGTCACATTAGTGTTTTAAATTTTAAACACAACACTCATGATGCATATATTATTGATCCGTTGTACCACGTCAGCATGATGACGTGGTACCACTGTAGTACTAAATATTTTCATATGGGAGTTATGGTTATGGAAAGTATTTGTTTTTTTTATTTTATGCAATGTCAGTGAAAAAGAATTGGTTATATATACAAGCAGCAATAAGTTCACAAGCGCATGAAGAGAATGAAAAATAAAAAGACTTGTAAAATTACAATGTTCCTTATTGATTTTCATTTTGGTTAAACTTTCTTCTAGACATTGAAGGAACAATTTAACCTAAAATTGAGTAGTCACCATTTTAAAAAATCTTTTTTTTGATAATAAATTCGTGGTAATCAGGGGATTTCATATCACTTTTAGATCAGAAAAATAGAAAAATTGTAAATTCATTTGATAGATGATATTGTTAGATAGTTTTCGTAGGTCATATATATTTGTATTCAAACACTTCAACAGACTCAAAAGTTAGTAGGAGATTCTCTTTAAGGGAACTTGTTTCAATAAATTTGTTTCGAGAACAAAGGCGAAATTCTCATAAAATTTTGAGAAAAGTTTTTAGTAAATATTTTTTAAAAAAAAAACTAGAATATAAAGTTAAAAAAACTTATCAAAAACTCTTTAGAAATCTTATTTTTAAAATAAACTTCTTACACTTCTCATAATATCTACTATATTTTCATACTGGAAAAACATTTTTTTCAACAATAATATAGACTATTATTACAAGATTCTTTAAGTATCATTTACCATTAATTGATCACAGGATGATAATGTATATCACTAATACATGTTCTTATATATATTTTATTCGGTATTATATAATCATGCATTTTTAGGTTTCTCATAACATTTTGGGTTAAGTACACTAAGACTTCCTCAACTATGATTGATTTTCACTTTACCACTCTCATTTATAAAATGTGACACTTACACCCACTGATGGATTAGAAATGTCTCATAAACTAACATCGTTAATGTATACACAGAAATTATACTTTTACCCTTAGGTCTTTGGTCAACTTTGTCTCTCTCCTTCCCTTTCTTTCCCATCTCTCTTATTCCCTTCTTTCTCTCTAGCTCTCATCCGGCCACCCCGACTGTCGAAACCCACCATGTCACTCCCTCTACTTTGCTCCCCTCCCCCCCCCCCCCCCCCCCCCAAAAAAAAAAAAAAAAGAAAAAAAAAACTCGAACATCGCCCTCTCTTTTCCCTCCACCCACCTCACTGCCACCATTGCTCAGCCTTATAGCCTCATCCACCTCTATTTCTTCCCCTTTCATCCCCCATCACCGCTACCACTATTGAGCCCCCAGTTTACCATCGCCATCTCTTCCCCTTCTACCTCATAGTTCCACTCTCTCTTTTCCTCGCCACCCCACCACTGCCCTATCTCCCTATCCATCACATACCGCAATTATCTCCTCCTCCCTCTCTCCCCCTATCCCAACTCCACCACAACTCAACCCATCACCTACCAGCACTGCCGCCACTCTCTTATCCCCCTTCATCCACCTGACACCCCCCCACTACTTAGCCCCTACCCTCGACGCTATTGTCATCTCTTCCTCATCCAAGGCACATCGCATTCACCTCCAACCCCTCCACCATACTCCCATTTCTCGCTATTACCTCCACTATGTGCTCCCTCTTCCACTGCACACTACCACAATATTTCTATAGTTTAGATCTAGGGATGTATTATAGTAATTTTTTGTAACAAATCTCTCTCTCTCTCCCTCTCTCTCTCTCTCTCTTTTAAGCTAAAATATCTAATAGCACTTGTTTTTCTTTTCTTTATAATAGATCTAAAATGCTTTTTTTTTATGCTTTGTAACAAATTTATATACTGTTAAGACTTTTGTTAATTATAAAATTCTGTAGATTAAAACACTTTATTTGTAATGTTTTCTTTTTCTCTATGCAATGATTAGATATATTGATATTGGAGATTATAGAGATGTTTTTATTTGGGGTAGGTTGTTCAAACCAATGCTAAGGAGAGATTGAACAATATTCGGGATGTTTTGGAGCTTAAAATCAAAGATTGCCAGATTTTGCTAAACTCCCGCACCTGCCAGACATCAGCCAAAATGAAGAAATCAGGGCAAAGAGTTGCCAAAGAAGTTTGCTGAGCTTTTGCCCCTGCCAAACCTTAGCGAAAATCTAGAATTCCAACCAACAAGGTTTCATCGAGCTCTTACCCCTGCGAGATGACAGTTTTTGGCTGAGTTTTCGTCCCAACTAAAGAATAAAATTCTGAATAGAAAACTTCTTATTAAGCCAATTGGTTTTCAATTCCTATGAATACATAAAGGCTTGATCTTCTAGGTTTACCCAACATCAAGAAACATATTGAGCCTCCAAAAGAGAATGTTATATCTTAGAGAGCTCAAAGAAAAATCCTAGCCACCTTAGTAAGATGAAGAATTTCAAATCTTTTACAGCACCAAGCGTCTTAGTGGTGCATTAAGACAGGTTTTCACGGCATGGTGTTCATCATGGTTCGAATTGGTACAATTGAGAATGTCGTTGTGAACTATTCATTGATATAGTACTTGGAGATTGGACTGGTACATCTAGCATTTGGTGGATTCCAATGGTATTGTGGTGTTCAATAATCAAGCAATTACTGAAAAATTGTATCTTGGGTGTATTGGTACGTGATCGTGGGATTCAGTCAATACAAGGAGAGCATGCCCAAAAGTGTGAGGATTCGTCACCTGAGGATTAGGATATCTATGGTTGGGTTGTAAGTTGACTATCTTGTATTCAGTTCTTGATAGTGATTGCTTGGTTGGACCAGGTCTCGTGATTTTTTTTGGTTTGAGTTTTTCACGCTAAAATCGTGTGTCTATTGTGTGATTACTCTATTATTCTTGCATGCGATTTAAATTAGTGTGTGATTGATCAAACTGCTTAATCGACATTAATCAAGCACTCCTCCAAGCAAAGTAAATCCACATAATTCAAAATTTTCAATTGTTATTAGAGCAAGACACTCAAAAATTATTTTTTTTTATTTTTAAAGAGTGAGGTCTTGAATCTAAATACATGAATTTACCTTTGTTAGATGCTTCTAATTATGCAGATCAAAAAATACGTGTAAAAGTTTTTATAAAATCTATTGATAAACGTGCTTGGATGTTTGTTGTGCATGGTTGGTGTCCTCCTAGGATAACTATTGGTACTGAGATTGTCTCTAAACCTCAAGAACAATGGGATGACACTGACTCAGAAAAATATGTGTGAAATAGCAAGGCTATTAATGTCATCGTTAATCATGTCACCCCTCATGATTTAAGTCGCATATCTAAGTATGAAACTGCTAAAGAAGCATGGGAGATTCTTTAAGTTGCTTATAAAAATTCTCATATTACCATGGCATGTACTACATCTACATCTCAGATTGTTGGAACTTTTACTGTTGAAAATTCATCATCTAATGAAATATCTGGGTATTTTGCTGTATTCAAACCATCTCTTCATGGCATGAATTTGCAGTCTGATTGTGATAATAAATCTAGTGTGTCCCATGAATCAAGTCATGATGACTCAAATAGTGATGGTGATCGCGAGAGTAGTGAGGAAGAGGACATTCATGAGGCCTATGATAAATTGTATAAAGTGTGTTTAAAATTGACTGGGAAAAATAATACATTGGAAAAAGAAAGAGACACACTCAAACAGAAGGCTGATGAATCTACTACTCTCATTGAGAAATTAAATTTTCATAGGATCACACTTTTTTAAAAAGTCACTACACTACAAAAAGAGTTGCATGCATGTGTGGAGACCAATAAGAGCTTAGAGGGAAAGGTAGTGACTCCCAAGAAGACTACCACCACACTTGCACGTATTGTGCCTAATGCCAAGACCAAACATATTAGGTTTGTTCTTACTTGTCATCATTGTCAAAGGTCACATTTGACCTTACTATTAAAAATTGAACCAAGCTTCAGATTCTCATGCTCATAATCTATCTGGTAACTTATTTGGAAGTTTGCTCAGTTAGATTTGTGTTCTTGTTATGAATAATGAATTGAATAAATTTATGTCTCAATCAAGACCAAGGCATGTTCCTAACTATTATGGCAAGAAAAGGAATCACAATGCCAAGGCAAAGCCTAGGACACAACCCAAAGTCGATGAAGTTATTGAAAAAACTAAGTATAGGACTATTTGAGTTAAGAAATCTGATTTGAATACTTGTGGTGATGTGAATCCTAAGCCCCTTGATGATCTTAGAAAATCTATCGGGGCTAATCCTATTAAAGGATGATAGTTTCTAACATTGCCTAGGATGTGCTTCATGATTATATGTTTTTCTTGGTGCTATGATCATTATTGTATTTTTAGCTATTTTGTTTTTTTGTTTGATTTATTAAAAATCACAAAAAAATAAAAATTTGGAAAAAAACAAAACAATTTTTGTGATTATGCATCTTTGATGGGTACTTGGCATTTATGCTTAGATTCATATAATGAGAATGATGCTTAGTTTATTGTGTAGAACTCATATGTATCACTAAGGTTTAATTCTTTACTCTTTGTTTGAGTGATGGGTTTCATGGTTATGAACCTAGTGTATTTTGTGCACATTTAATGCTATTGATCTTGTTGAAATCATGTATGTGATTATTGTTAGTTTAAACTATTCTCATGTTCTTTAGAAAATCACATACTAGATTGACCTATGGTTACACGTCTTAATCTCATTATTGATCTTTACATACCCCCCATGTGACTCTCTTGTTTCGGTTCCCTTTCATGTTGTGAAAAGAAAAGATAAATTTTGCATAATGAAAAGGGCTACCAGTGAGTGTGAGTGCAGTTACCATTACTACATGACAAGGAAAGAAGGCTACCTACTCATGTGTGTGAAAGCCGCCATTGTATTGCACGATATTTTCTATCTGGAGAGATTAGGGTTGGCTTATCATGTGTATATATTGAAAGGGAGCATTCATTGTTATATCAATAAAGAGATGTAGGACATAACTTAGTTTGACTTCTAATAGTGCGAGCTTTATGAGGATTTGAATAGTCTTATTAACATTGATCTCTACTAGCATTTTTAAACAAGTGTGGATACATATTGAGTTAATTATATACACACACTTGGTTGTTTTCATGAACTTCTTCATCTTATAATAAAGAGCCTAGAATTTTACTTTATTTCATGTGCAAAGTTCTTACTTAATATTTTGGGCATTATTGATTCATGTGAGCTTGTGCATGCATGCCTTTGAGATTCTGATGATGTATATAATCACACTTTTATTTGTGTTTTTCTACTTAGAGATTTTTTGTTTAAAAAAATGTGTTTTGTTCTATCCTACATAAGGGAGCATTGATTTGATTTCAACTTGACTATGTTTAGGATAGTTGTGTGTTTCTTGCGTTGAGCTTAATTGTTATTCATTCTTCATTATTGGTTATTTCTTTTATTATTTGTCAATTCGTGACAAAAAAGGGGAGAGACATATGAGCTTGCATGTTATATTAAGGGAGAAAGAATATCGTTTATGAGAGATCATGTTTTAGGGGTGTTGGAGAAGAGAATTGTTTTATATACCTTGTGATATGTGTTGTTTATGGTTGTTTTATAGCATACATGCATCTTACAGGTTTTTATATTTGAGTTTTGTGCAGAAAAATATACCAAGTACTAGTTACTTGATTCTCATATGGGTTGAGGATTGTAATCTTAACTATTTCTTTGTAACTCATTGATTAGTGTGTTTTTATCATGGAATTGCCAAAGGGAGATATTGTTAGGACTTTCGTTAATTGGCAAATTTCCTAGACTAAAACACTTTATTTGTAATATTTTCTTATTCTCTATATAATGAGTAGATAGATCGATATTGGAGATTATAGATATGTTTTTATTTGGAGTATGTTGTTCAAACCAATGCTAAGGAGGGAACATACCTCTTGTTGTAATTTAGTTAAAAACTTATTGATAGCAAATTGTACAGTTTCATCTTGTAAAGTGTGTTCGATTTGTTTGAAAGTTTTTTCTTCTTTGAGAAATAATAAATGTTTTTCTTTACAAATGATAAGGTTGATAGTATGATGAGAAATGACAAGATTTTTAAAAGCATTTAGGTCTTTGGTACGAGGAGGACAACAAAAAGAAATATAACTTTCTTCTTTTTAAGGGTAGAATGAATACCTTCAGTGGTAACTCGAAAGGTTAAAGAAGACTGAAAAAAGAAGTGCCTAAAATGACTTCTCGTGAGAGATTTTTGATAAAAACAAAAGGAGTTTTGAGACATATGTTGTTGCAAATAAGAGTATTGGAAAGTTTATATTGTATTTGAAGAGGGGTGCCTCCAGCAGCAAAAAGACGTTCTCTAGTTTTTACAAAACATTTGGTTGGAATCAAGCCTTCTAGTATACAATTGACGTTAGTTCCAGAATAAAAAGGAACAATAATTTCGAAACAAAATTCTTTGTTAACAACAATAGTAATCTTGACTTTCCATTTTTTATAAGAGATTTGAGAAAGTAAGAAAATATCTTAAGAGTCAATTTTGAGAGGAACAGAGGTACTAGGAAAAGAATGTTGGAAAAGTAAAACCTGATTTTTGAGATTGTCAAGATTAATTTTGAAAATATTGTGTTCGAGTTTCAAATTTCTTAATTTATTTTTGACTAAGTTGATTTCAGTTTGTAAATCTTAGATAGTAAGAGGGGAAGGTT
>CM065392.1:1925000-1975000 GCA_033060915.1 Euryodendron excelsum | reverse complement strand
AGGCATATTCAATTCAATACCAAACATACTTTATAAATCACAACATTTTATATTTTTCCCCCTCTCAATATCAAGGAATGCATAGAAAAAAAAAACATGTAATCAAGTATATATCACAAATCAAGTATAAGTAAATTCATATGTATAACTTTCAAAACATTTCAAAGCATGTTACAATTTTCTTTAAATAATAAAAAATAAAATATACACACACACACACACACACACATATATATATATATATATTACAGTTTTCTTCTTTCTATCATATAATATCAATAGAGTAACATACCTCATCTTTTTTATGTGAGAGGGTTTTTGCATTCATAACACACAATAGCATCGTTTTTTGAGAACACATTTTCATTCTCTTTTTTAGAAATTTTTTGAATTTCTTTGTGATCATAGCAAGCTCTTCATCTTCATTACTAGTCTCTCCATCATCATAAATATCATTATTCTTAATACTAATATTTCTTTTTTTTCTTCTCATCTTCATAACTATTCATGGTAAGTTCATGATGCATGAGTGAACTCAAAAGCTCATTCATAGTAAGCTTTGTGAGGTATTTGGCTTCTTTTATAGTGGTGATTTTTGGCTCCCAATTATTTGATAGAAACCTAAGAATCTTTCTCACCAATTCAATATTAGTATAAGATTTGCCAAGAAATTTTAAAACATTTATAATATTAGTGAATCTAATAAATATGTGAAAAATAGTTTCATAAAGATTCATTTGAAACAACTCATATTTGTGCACAAGTATACTAATCTTAGATTCCTTAACTTGATTAGTTCCCTCGTGTGTAATTTTTAATTTATTCTAAATTTTTTGAGTTGATTCACAAGTAGATATACGATTAAATTCATTCGTGTCAAGAGTATAATAAAGAAGATTCACAGCTCTAACATTTAATGGAATACTTTTTATATCACTAGCATTCCATTAATTTTCTAGCTTGGGAATATTTTTTCCTTCTACAATCTTGGTTGGTATACAAGGACCACTAACAATAACTTCTCATAACTCATAATCAGTCATTTGAATATATTCTCATTCTAACTTTCCAATAGTTATAATTTGTGCCTTTAAACAATGTTGATCTATTGGTCGATTGACCTTTAGCAAGGCAAGTACTAAAAATGGTTGCCATAATTTACTCCAAGATGGTTAAGTTCACTATAAGAGCCTAGACTTTAATACCAAGTTTAGGATCAAGCGCTTACTATTGCACCAAAAACAATTATTGTTCGTCAAGACGCAATTTTATTTTCTTATACCTCAGCAGTGTAAAGCCCCACACTAAGTAACTGGTAGGCATGAGGGTCTGCACCGTATAAGTGCCACTGGTTGGCCAGTCATGTACTTCATATGAGTTCCCCCATAAGACTTAACCGAGTCAAGGTTAATTGCTAGCCCCCATAATGACAACAGATTGAGATATCTATAGTTGGGTTGTAAGTTGACTATCTTGTATTCAGTTCTTGATAATGATTGCTTACCTGGATTAGGTCTTGTGATTTTTTTTCAATTTGAGTTTCTATGCTAAAATCATGTATTTATTGTGTGATTGCTCTATTACTTTTGCATGCAATTTAAATTAGTGTGTGATTGATTGGATTGCTTAATCGACATTAATTAAGTACTCTTCCAAGCAAAGTATATCCATGTAATTCACAAATTTCATATAGACATTCATTTTAGTCACAAAATTGGTTTGGAAAGTAAAAGGGTGTCTTAGGAATTAATCAAGTTAGGATATTCATATGTAAATTACATGACCAAATTCCATTTATTTTTCCTATCACGTGGCAAAAGAAAGGGTGAAAATTATATTAGGGACAAAAGTAAGGGGTGTAAGTGTAGTATTTTTCCGAAGAGACTGTACGAAATTGGAGACGATTGCAATATACTACACTGCAGAGAATCTCTCTCTACCTCCCTCTCTATTTGCTCATGCACTTGCGGTCTAATTTCTCTCTCTCTCTCTCTCTCTCTCTCTCTCTAAACCAGATCGCTTGTTGAAACGAGAGAGCCATCCACGGCGAATCTGCTCAGAAGTTGATACACTAAAAGGAGCTACGCCGCCAATTCGTCACACTGGCAAATCTGAGTCTCGATCGTGTCTTCAAGCTTATCAAAATCGCACCTTGGGCAAGGTCTCTCTCTCTCTCTCTCTCTCTCTCATATTTATATATACACTCTCTCTGTGTGGTCGATGGGCGAGGTGAGAGGTCATAATCTTAATGACCTTACTTTTTGTTGCTTTCCCTGTGTTATAGGGTTTTGATTTACTTGACCAGATAAATTGGGGCTTTTGCAAAGGGTGACCACAAGAAATTAGGGTATTTGATTTGGTTCGGTGTAAGAAATTGGGGTTTTTAATTTGGTTGAACCAGAAAGTAGGAGTTTTTAATTGAGTTTAAGTAAAAATTTAGGATTTTGATTTGGGGTTTGTTCAAATTGTAAATGGGGGACGACAGACCAAATACAATGAATCTGGATTTGAATTTGGGTCCTTTTCCCTCACCTGATAATGAGCTGGGATCGGGATCGTTGTCCAATGAGTCTGTGAACTTGGAGGATTGGATAAATGGGCTGCGTGCTAATCGACTTAGGGAAGCTGTTAGGGTGAGGGCTAGGCAAAGGTGGCGATCAGTGCGGCGACCTGTTCCAATTCCCCCAGAAACTAGGAACATTGCCCTGGAGTTGATGGTGAATTCTAGTAGTGCTGGTGGTGGTAGTTTACAAGCGGGGGAGGGTAGTGTCTCCCCCGAGGAAAGAAATAATGAAGTAATAAAATCATGTGAGAATAACACAATCCATGTAGAGAATGAGATACTAGGAAAAAAGGAAGATGAGGGAAAGGGTAATGGAGAGGAAGGAAGCTTTTATGATTGTAATATATGCTTGGACTTGGCTAGGGATCCTGTTGTGACTTGTTGTGGTCACCTGTTTTGTTGGCCATGCCTTTATCGGTGGCTACATGTTCACTCTGATGCCAAGGAATGTCCAGTGTGCAAGGGAGAGGTGACAATTAAGAATGTGACCCCAATTTATGGCCGTGGGAACAATACCCCTGAGCTGGATGAGGATCCGAGTCTTAAGATCCCTGTTAGGCCCCAGGCACGGCGGGTTGAGGGCTGGAGGCAAACTATTCAGAGAAATGCATTTACTATTCCGATGCACGAAATGATCAGGCGCCTTGGCAGTAGATTTGATTTGACCAGGGATTTGGTCCAAGACCAGCCAGAGAATGCAGACAGTTTGCATGATTCACATGAAAGAAATATCTCATTGCTCAATCGGATTCTGACTTCTAGGGGCTTGCGCAGAGAACAGAATACAGCGGTGCCACCAGATGATGTAGTCAGTGTTGACTTAGCACAAAGCAGCCCTACTAACTCTGAATTAGTTGAAAGCCGCCGGCATTCATCCCTTTTACTTCGAAGATCACATACACACAGAGCTGCAACAATTTCAAATCTTACATCTGCATTGAGTTCTGCAGAAAGGTTAGTCGAGCCATATTATCACGACCATCATTTGGAAAGAAATCAAGAGCAGCCTCCATCAGTTGATGATAGAGATTCTGTGTCAAGTGTTGCTGCTGTTATACACTCTGAGAGTCAGACGGTAGATACTGCAGTTGAAATAGATTCTACAGTGTTCCTTTCTACTTCATCATCCAGAAGACGAAATGATGCTTCAAGGGTTTCAGATGTGGACAGCGGAGATTCCAGACCGCATAGGAGGAGGAGATTGAACTAAATAAGCTCTGGTCATTTAATTGTTATTCCATAATCTCATGAGGATGTAATAATCCCTTCACCTTTGTAAGTGCGAATTGCCTTTATATAGCTTTTTTGTTCTAGAAAGTACTTAACATTTTGCGATAATCATCGCCGTTATCTGTTTATAAAACCTTTTATAACTTTTCTGCTTAGAATATGCAGTTTTCAACATTGTTGCCCTCCTTTAAATGGTCTTGTTATTCCAGTTTGTATGAAAATCAAATGCCTAGTGAAGCATGCAGGCCAAGTTACTAGTTGCCCTTGCATATAACTTGGAAACTCTTATCTTTATTTTTATCAGTATAATAGCTTTCAATGCCCTAAATTATATTTGAATCTGTTGTTTTGATTTATTTGTGCATTTTTTTTATGAGTAAAACTACAACATTGTCATGTAGTCCTTACGGAATATGTGTGGGTGTGGCCAAGCATAGTGTGGTTTTTTTTGGGCCTTTGAATTAACTGACACATGTGGCCCATAACTGGGGGAAGGAGCAAGCATTCTGAAGGAATTAGACCATAGTTGCCAATATGGGAAACAAGAATACAGAACATACGGGAAATGGAATCATGTGGCCAAAAATTATTATAGGAGACAGGAAACTCTAGGTGATATAAAATCGAATCGGGTATTTGCAAGAAAATTATTAAGAACTTTAAAAATAGCAATATAAAGTATTGAAATGCTTTCATGATCAATTAAAATGCTAATGCCACACAATATCTGTAGAAACTTATTAGAATAACTATGTATTATTATCAAAAAATAAGCTTTGAGAGCGTGAAAGTACTAGAAATTATGATAAGTTTGTTTTGAGGAAGTTTCCACAATATTTTTTGTGCATCAAAAAATTTTAAAAAAATACAAAGAAGAAAGGAAAAATGGTATATGATAAGTTTCTAAAGAGTACATTAGAGTATTTGAGACGGCACTGTTTCCTAGAAGTTTCCATCTATGGCCTTGTGGTTAGAATCACTTGTGTATGTCCATATTGTTTGTTGCAAAATAGTTGTTTATTTGTTGCTTATTACACATATTGTGTGCACCATAAACATTACTACATGCCTTTTGCTTTCATCATCTTCATTCTCTTGGAAGGTTTTCATGTTTTTTTTCTAAATTGGTTTTATTTTATTTTTCCTTTTTTTTTCTTTCCTATGACTTCCCTTTTGTCCCATTTTGTTTGGTAACCTGTGAGTTGGAGAACATGGTGTTGCCATGGAATTGACTTGTACATTGTGTTAGGGATTTTAAAATGGATGAATCTATTGGTTGTCTATGGTTCTTCATTTTTGGACTTATTTTCTGTCAAAAAATCTTTTCCATGTTGGGCGTTGCTTTGTACCAAGGATTGCCATGATGAGTAACAATGCATTCTGCATGTGCATAAAGTTTACATGGGGTCAATTATTTCCAAAAGTAGGATTATTTATTCCATATCCATCCAATATAAACAACTTTACGAACTAAAATTTTTAATATACATACCTGTATTTCAATTGCTTGACCATTTCTGTTGGACATAATTTTGTTTCCCTGTGCCTTTTTCCATTGTTGCTACAACACAGGTTATACTTTCCTTTTGATTATCTTAGCTGCTTGTGGCCAAATTATGGACCCAGGTTTATTATTCTTAAATTGACCTGAAGCTTTCAAATTTATTCTTCTAGTAAATGTGGAGTGTTCTTCACTTTCGTTGACTCATCTGAGTTTTGAATGGCGCAATTAGAGAAAGTCCCTTAAGCTAAATAAACGTATGAAGTGTGTTTCTGTGTTTATCATAGATCACACAGGAAGCACAGTGATTGCATTAGGTTGGCTTATGTAACAAGGGACTACTGGAGAATGAAAGTCTCTCTAATTCTTTGCAGTTTCTTGTTAACTGTTTTGAAGGTAGAGGATCCTTTAATTGTGCATGAATCTAATTCTATGAACTTATTGAGGATATTGTAGTTGCAGTTGCAGTTTGAGTAACACAAGGCATTTTCTATTGGCTCTTTGTTTTTCTTTTCCAACTATTGCTAGCAGACTCTGGTGTGTCATGATGATTTTTTGAATTCATATTGTTGTATGCATCCATCTGTTTAGGGCACTTATATCGAAACAGTTCCAATGAAAACTCAGCATCCTGGTGTTCGGGAAACATAATTCCTGTAGTTGGTTTGTTACTTTTGATTGAGTGCAAAAAGTTAATAGTGCTTTGGAGTTGCATGTGTGGTGTGCATGAGATCTACATCATATGTATTTGGGATTTTTCAGAAATTACCCAAATTTTATTGGGTATGCCCAAGTGGTGGCGGATGTGGCTTTGTTTGCACACGGGTTTTTCAGGATTCTTCTGCCGATCATTAGGATTTTCAGCTTCTGATTTTTTGCCGTGGTTTGGCTGGAAAAATGGCCACCTCAGGGGGTTCTACATGAACAAATTAGGCTAATTGATTGGTGGAAAAACATATCCTTTGTGCCCTCTCTATAGGAGTGGTTAAGCACCCATTTTATGTATGATCGGAAATGTTCCTCTCCAATATTTTGTGGATAAGGCCTGCCAAGGTGCAACTGACTTTCCAATACTAATAATCTTGCTTTAGAATAGCCTCAAAATTTGCAGATTCCACACTTGCCAGACTTCATCTTCTTAGCTAAGGGTCTCCCCTGTTTTTGAACTGTTCCATCCGATAATTCTTGATCTGACTCGAGGAAGGTTTAGCCAACCAAACTAATACTACAAACCATGCATTGCACACTCAATGGATGCATGAGAGGGATTGAAGAGTCTCTCTGTTGTAAGGCTCGAGCCAGAGGTTGTGAACGTTCTTTATTGTAGAAGCTGGGACTTCATCCATGCTCGCTCGTCTGAGAAAGCAGCAGCAAGCCTAGCTAGTCCGTGGGCAACGTTCTTAGCCTAATTAATTATAGATTAGAACATTGAAATGTAGTTTGGCTGGAAAATCATCGAAGGGTTCTGCATGAACATTAGTTTAGTCTGTGAGACACCTCTAGTTACATTACTTCTACTTAATCCCTTCTACGTACCGGTTTGTTTTTCAATTCATAAAATTAGCATTCTGAGAGCAATCCTCATCTGATAGCCTTAAGATAGCCATTTCCGCTATCCGATAATTCATGGAGTAATCCTATAAAAACAGAAAAGCAATAGTGGAGGCAAAGCTCTCCCTCAAGAGTCCAAGCCATAGGTTTTGGACTTTTTTGGTGTCGTTGTCCTATTGTTTTTTTTTTTTTTTCTTTGACACAGACCACAATCCAACACAACTCCTCAAAAAGAAGAAGTATGTGTTTGGTGCGGCCCTAACATGTTCCATCACACGCAATGTATGTAGCAGAGAATTATCTGGATGATGATACAAAAGGGGTGAACTTGCTAAGCAATACATGTTTTGGTGGAATTTCAGATTCTATCAAAGGTGATTAAGCAATTAGGCTAATAAGGAATCAAGCAGGTATTGAGCGATAAGTCACGTAGTTGGGATAGAGATCACAACTATGAACAAAAATGTATAACACCGGATATTTGTTTATGCTCGTATGCTTACACTAACCTCCCTTAATTTTTTGCCTAAATATGGAAAGTTACATTTTGTTTTAAAAAATTACAGATTTTCCCTTCGTTTTGAAACTTAGTGACATATTTATCTTTCTATTAATCTGATGTGTTTGACCACTAAGCATATTAGTTTAGTCTGTTGATAGGTTTACCAGTGAAACTGAACTCTTACGGACCTTACTTCATTTAAACTTATTTTTATGGCATTAAGAGCCTCAACCACTATGTTGGGCAAGGGGTGGGGGTTGGTGGTAGAGAGAGAGAGAGAGCCATTGTTTTTCTCTATTAGAAAGAGCGATAGATCTGTTAGACAGACAGTGAGAAGAGAGAAATAATTATTTTTATTTTGGCTGAACTTTGACCAACAATTTACAGCAAAAAAATAAGGGTATTAAGTAATTTTACCATCGCTTAGCCTCCTTTACCTGACTTAGTTAGACAGATGGTATTTGTAACTTTTAAAAATTTAAGTTATCTTTTTGTATTTAGACCAAAAGTTAAGGAAGGGTAGTGCAATTTTTCTATAGTTTTAAAATGCATATTATAGATTTATGCGTGCCAGCACTCTGCAGACACATTGGATTCTTTGGTACTTGGTAGCAAATAGCAATGTCTAGGGTACGTTTCGCTCTTCCATTAAAAAAAAAAAAAAAAAGTTGCGTTTCGCTCTTTCTCTTTCCCTTGCTTTTGCAGTCTGCTTTTACTCAGCATGGTGATTACTTGGATTAGACATAAGAAAATTCACTTTCTTTTTTCTTGGTTTTTATAACTCTTCTTGTCCTTGTCGTAGCTAGGTAGAACGTGATTGTGATAGCTTTCGTGATTAGTATTATGATGATGGTCATGAGTAAAGTAAGTCTTGATCATGGAAAAAGGGTTGGAATGCTTCGGCCAAAACAAATGCAATGGTAGGATGGGGCAAAGAGATTTATCTGGTAAATTTCTTAGTTTCAGGGATAGTAATTTGACTCGAAAAAATTAAAATTTTTTTTTTAATAGTACGAATTTGAGATATGAATAAATGAAGTAACGACAAGTTATGTAAGTGAAAATATAACTTGGCTCGGGTTTGGGCAGAGTGAGGTTTAAATTATCTCACCCTGAACTCATCGTTTAGTAATACAAAATACCCTTTGTTTGTATAAATAAATGTTAAGGTTTTAATGTTACATTTTGATTTTTGGGATTTAACTTTTTTCATTTCCAATTTTATCTTGTGTTTATGTTTCTACAATTTACATTTTTTTATTTTTGCAGAACAATTTTTATTTTGAAATTTTATATGGGTTTAACTCAAATCCAAGGAGCTTAAGTGGGATGGAAATGCAGTGAGAATGTTTAACTTGTCGCGGATTTGGAATGAGGTACGAGATAGAGTTTTTATATTGGGGGTAGGTTTAGCCTAGTCCGTTTTGAACTTGTTCCATTGTCATTCCAACTTAGTCTCACCACAAATACTCTGCTTTTGATTAGACTAAAAAAAATAAGTCAAGAAAAATATACATTCCAATGCAATGATAGAATTGGCCACACGGGAAGGCGTGTGTCTATTGATCTTTCCGAATTGCCTCCAATCATGTGTTAACAATATGGTCAAATATCATACCATTTCAATGTGACTCATCTTTTCAGGCATGCCCGTTATTGCTATATAGTTACATCATTTACGGGCATTGAGCTTCTATTCCATGTAATTCTATCATGGTTAACCACTGATGGACTGCTTTAAATATTATGGATAACAATCACTTATTAGATACTCCATCGCACTTAAGTCAATTGAAATTTAAAACTCACTGTGTGCTTTAGACACTAAAAAATAAATTTAAACCCATCAAATAACTATAGAGATTCGACTCTAAACATTGAGCTACTATTAGTCAACATTAAATAAATGGGAGATTGGGTCACGCATGCCTTCTGCATCATATAATCATAACCAACGAAATTGTAATGATAGATAAAAAATGCTATTATTTTCAAAAATTTGTATAAAAAATTTCACCAAAATAATAACATATTCATCGTTATATATACGTATACAAAAAGATATCTATCAAGAAGAGCATAAAGTAAGGCATCACTGATATCCATCTGCCAATGACTCCAGTTATTAGAATTGCATGCAAGACACAAACAATTCTCATAGTTGTGGGCTTGACAATGGGGCTGAAGGTGTCACCATAATCAAGCCCTTCAAGTAATTCATTGCAACCTTTGACAACCAAGCCAGCTTTATAACAACCGTCAGCTCCACATTTGATGATAACCATAAACCCAACTACAGCCTTTGACATTTATTTTAGGTGAAAAGGAACTAAGAACCAAGCACTATTGTGGTTTAAAGCATAGTTACCAAAATGAGAAGCGAAAGTAGAAAATGTTAACAGAAACAAAAGCGGAAAATGTAGCCAATAAATATAGGGGGAAATCGGAAACGAAAAACGATTGGAAAATTTAATAGGAATCTTATTAATAAATTTTCGTAAAATTCAAAGGAAACTTTTAAGAAACTTAGTGAAAAATTTTAAAAAACTTAGTAAAAATCTGTATGAATAATTTCATAGATACATAGTTAGAACTTAAAAGAAAAAATATATAAAAATTAATATTTCAAGTTTCCGAAACTTTTTTCCTAAGTGTTCCAAGAGTTTCCGTTAATTATTCCAAGAGTTTCTTAAATGTTTCTATCGCATTTTCTCAACGTTTTCCCAAAGTTTTCAAACGATTTTCGTACAGGTATTGGAAAAATATTTTCCCTTCAAAATGAGTTTCTCAATAAATGTGGTTTAAAGCATTGATTTTTTTTTTTTTTTTTTGAGAAACACAAAGAATACCAACAGTAAAGCATTGATTCAACAATGGGACATTAGAAATAAGTAACATGGAGGGTTGTAAAAGAGTTGAAGAAGGCTGTAGAAATAACAAGTTCCTTAAACTATTTTGCATGTTTAGGTTATGGGTTTTTTCCTTAAAATAATTATTTCTGAAATGTTGCTTTATTTGCCAAAGAGAGTTAAAGACTCGAACAGGAACATACTATTCTTTCAAAAAAAAGAAAAAAAGAAAAAAAGATTGTTCATAAAATCATATTAACATATAATGACTATGTTGTTTTAAATTAGATAAATGATTCAATGCTCCTAGAGCTCCACTCTTCCTCTCATATGGAGGAGAGTCCCCAACCTACTAGGTAGGATATTTGTCCCACTGCATTGTGAGAGTTAGAACAAAGTTGACCTGATGCTCCAGGAGCATTGGTTAATTTTTCTTTAAACTAAGAGTCTATCATTCTTTTCTCTTTCTTTTTTCTTTTTTTGGTTTTTAAGTCAATTGATAGGAAATAATTACATTATGAGAAATATATCAAAGTGAACACTCACCTCTTTGAGAAAATCTAAGACAACCTTACAATAAACCCAACAATCACAACCTAAATCCACTACAAGGGGGAATTGAACTCAAGACATCAACAACCAATGTACCAATGTACCACACGGGTATCGACTCATTCAACATATCATCTACATATAAATTTTGTATAAATTTTTTACTTTTATCAATGAGTAATGCCATACAAGCAAGAATTTCATGGAGAATAGCATTTTCTTCAAAGTTATAATAAGGAGAGAGTAATAAATATTGGCAGTGTCTCATTATCAACATCAACACACAATGCATGTATTTAGGGCTTTTGTCCCTTCATTTCCCAACACTAAACAGCATCCCACCTGGTTGAAGAGAAAAAAACGTTGGAAGGCATGTGAGAATGGTCATGATGATGGCTACTAATAATGATTAGATAACCAAACAAAAGCTTCACAAAATGCTAATGAAGCTGTCTCAGGTAGGGAGCAAAAAGATCCTTCTATTGATTGGATGGCATGAAAAGGTAGTTTTTCTTCTCCTATCTCTCAATTTTAGCAAGGGAATAACTACAATAAGGTGAGTGGTTTTTACAGCATCGGTATTCAATAGTAAAAATGATTATATCCATGATAAATATATAAATTCAGTGGAAAGTAGTATCGGTCCTAATAATATCTAACTCTTTAAACTTAATTTTAGCGAATGGTGATTTTAGAAAACTAACAAAAAAATTTACTTATCGCTGGGACTAATCCTACTTGCTATTGGGACTATTTACTTATTACTGAAAGTTATCTTTTTTACTGTTGGAAATTAATACTGTGAAAATCACTGACAGTACTATAATTTTCCTACATTCACTTGATCTCACCTTTGATTTTTCTAGATTCATTTAATCTTTTAAGAGACTAATCAACTACTTATAATTAATAATACAGGACTAACTGAAAAACAAAGAGGATTCCCCAAGTTTTAGCCCTACTTTAGGGGCAAGGAATTTTAATTAATTGACATTCTTGAATTTAGAATGGACAAAGTTCCAGTTGTGAGTGGTGACACTTTGCATAATTCATGGTAGAAAACTTGGCTTTCTTGAATTGCGGGACAAAAAATTCAAATCAGTTGACAAAAGATTTGTAAAATGTATAGAGATGGCCCTCCTATGGCAGCTAGTTTTTTCCTTACAAAGGCAGTGGAAAAATGGGGATGAATTAGATCAGCCTAACAGTACCACATTAAAGTTTCAATAAGCTAGATTGGTTTATTCTTCTCTTTCTCTTCCAGTCTTGTACAATAATTTTCAAAAGAGTAGTGTAAAAAATGCACTGGTGACCAAGCAAGAATAAGTATAATGATTATTATAATAATACAATGTATTATTATGTTGAATCATTAAGAGATTGAATAAAGGCTTTCAAAACCTTAGGTTGCTGGCTTGACCAAATCACTGCTAATCCATATAATTGTCAAAATAGTGATTGGGGAATGTAGGAGGGGGGTGGTATGGGCTTTCTATGTCACTTTGTCCCTCCCAATAATTCATCTCTCTCTCTCTAACTTAGCATACTCATCATTAAGAGCCTGCATGACTTCAATTATTGCAATGATCCCAAAAGCGTGACATATCTGACCTAGTTTGGATGTCTTTTAATTACGGCCTTCTTGTAAAGCCACCCCACGCGCATGGGACCGCCACCCTCATTTATCAAACGCCCACCATATATAATATGCAAAGTATACAAACACATATATAAATGTATACATACAATACCACACAGTGCACAAACTCTGGGTTCAAAATCTAGAAATTCATAAGAGTTTTATTTCCCGAACACCGACTAACTATGACAAAACTACCCATTTGAATTGTATAATTTTATAATAGGGTAATGTTGTAAACAAGAAAAAACATACAGATTTTATATATAGAATGATACAATCGAATGAGAGCTTTTAACTCTAAGATTAAAGACGTAGGCAAAATGTTAACATGTCCTTTTAAGGCACATGTTAAAAATAATTTATCTGGTTGAACAAAGTATTAAAAAATTAAAGACTAAATTCACAATTACCAACACTTATTATAACTGGACAAAATGTATTTAAAATGTGCTTGCTTGTTAGAAAGAACTTTCTTTATGATAGTTTCAAATTACTGCTTTTCCTAATAGAAGACACAAAAGAGACATTAACCCTTTAATTATGATGCAGGGACTTATTTTATAGTAAAATGGGGTCTCTTTGTCTGCCCAAGTAACCCATGATGGTTGGGGTAGGCAGTTATGGTCAAATCCCGTGCTAATCAGACCAACTTATTGGGTTGAGGGTAATTAAAGTGGAATTCTTTTGGGGGCAAAGCCAATTGATTTTGTTGATTCAAGAAAGAGTCATTTCACTTCAATTTACATTAATAACTTGACAATTTTTTTTTATATCATCCACGTAGTAATTTATTTGAAATACTTACTATGCCCTCGTGAAATTTAAATGAATAGAAATATCTATAATACACTTCATGCAAGTCAAAACAATATTAATTAGTTAATTTCATTAAGCAACCTTGTAATTTATCCGAACCTCACTTTAATTCATCATTTTTCAATTGTAAGAATCAACATCTAGGGCCAAGTTGTAATATCAACCTTTGAGTTGTCATTTTTCTAGTTGAAGTTTACATGTCCTTAAGGCGAACCCTCACTCAAATATTAATGAATTCAGACTACTCAGCCATTTTTTTTCTTACATCTAATCTGATATTTTGTGAAAATATAAAACTAATGGTTCATGAGTGTCGTTGTGAAGATTATAACTGTCAAAATCCAATATCATCTAACAATATTAACTCTTTGATTTTGTACAAAAATATTTAACGCTGTAAATACTTTAAAAAACGTATTAGAAATTAAAATGTTTTGAGAAATCAAATGGTTAAGGTTCTTTAGTTGGAATTGATTTTTTTTCGCAGTAATACATCTAACGTAATCCTATACAAGGGTAGGTTTTCATTTCTTATAACAAAATGAAAATAAATTAAAATACAGTGACAAGACAAATGGCTTGACCATAAGGAACAACAGCAAACCAAACCCTCTCTCTTCACGTTTGAACCCTAGTATATTTATAGGGATTCACGTGTGTATGTCAACCTGGATTTGTCGGCCAATCTTTACTCCCACAAGGCAGAAGAAATCACAAGGACTTGTTTGGGTGTTCTTTGTTTATAATAAGGGCATGGTAGTGCTTCTATTTAGATCTCAGGTCCTCTTCTCTCTCTCTCTCTCTCTCTCTCTCTCTCTCTCTTCAATCAAAAACCATTCGAAGTCTTTCCCTCTGTGGTGGCCTTTGAATCTAACATGGAGTTGGCTTTGAGCTTAGGAGACACACCAAAGCCGTTCACATTTCTTGACAAGACCCAGAAGATAGTTAACAAAGATCTAGGGTTTTGCATGGGCTTTGGACCTCTAATCAATTGTAGATCACAAGACAAACGAAAGACCCCGACCCATGAAGGTGAAGGCAGGAGAGAAGAGATCAGAGGTGAAAAAGAAACTCGAGACTCATCAGATCAATTGCTCCAGCTTGATCTTCTGCCTTTCTCTCCGGCTCCACGCAATCAACCGCCTTCACAGCTTCGCTTTCCATGGCTGACTGAGAACTGTACGTAATTATACCCACTTCACCCAAAGCTCTTTTTTTTTTTTTTTTGTGGTTTTCTAAACATTTTCTAAGTTTTTATGATCTGGGTTTTTGTGGGTTTTCCTTATTTTACTTGGCTGATTCAAAGGTTGTAGTACTTGTCGAATGGGTCTTTATTTCTTTCTTCTTGTGCGCTTAATTTGTCTCTATTTCTGTCACTTTGAAGTTTCTTAAGGTTTTTTAAAGGCTGTGTTTTGATGGGTCTTTGCTTGTTTGGTGGTTTAATTTGACTTTCTTCTGTTCTTCTACTTGTCACAGTGTTGTCTGAACAGGGATCATCAGATGGGTCGGGAAGAGGGTTGGAAGTGAACCGGCTGCCGTTGGTGGCTGAGGAGGGCGAGGATGGGGCGGCGCTGTCGTCTCCAGACAGCAATGTCTCATCATTTCGGATGGACTTCTCGATATATAGAAGTGGAAGACGCAAAAGAGATGTGGAGACAAATCTAATTGAAGTTGACACGGATCAGAGAGGTGCTTCTTCAAGAGCAAGTGATGAAGAGGAGAATGGTTTGACAAGGAAGAAACTCAGACTCTCTAAAGAACAATCAGCTTTTCTTGAAGAAAGCTTCAAAGAACACAATACCCTCAACCCTGTAAGTCAAAGCTATAGAGAGAGAGAGAGAGAGTAATGAAAACAATGATACATGTGGTTAAGATAGTTATGCCCTGAGAATGTTGTGACCTGAACTTTGTGGTTCAAAATAGTTTGATCTCTTTTTTTAACTGTATTTGTTTTCCATATGTGGGCCCTCATTTATTTACGTATACACGTGTATATATGCATCTTTTGCAGAAACAAAAGCTTGCTCTGGCAAAGGAGTTGAATCTTCGTCCTCGCCAAGTAGAAGTATGGTTTCAGAATAGAAGAGCAAGGTACTATAATTATTTTCCACTATAGTTTTTGATATTAAAATTTTTACCATATATTTATAAGTAGTATTTTTTTCTCGTGGGTTATTTTAATAAAATAATTTTTAATAAAAAAATATGAATTACAGGACAAAGTTGAAGCAGACAGAGGTAGATTGTGAGTATTTAAAGAGATGCTGTGAGACACTGACAGAAGAGAATAGGAGGTTACAAAAGGAGCTTCAAGAGTTAAGAGCTTTGAAGGCTTCCCAACCTTTCTACATGCAGCTTCCTGCCACCACTCTCACCATGTGCCCTTCATGTGAGCGCGTGGCCTCCACCACCACCACCGCAGTTGCCGCCAATGCCGCGGCCACTAACATTACTACTGCCACCGCGGCCACCAGTACCAACAATACAGCACTTTCCCTTGCTAAATCTAGATTATACCCCTTTACAACCCTACAAGCCCATGCCCAACAGGCTGGTTCATGAGAATAGACCAATATCACAATGTAGTTATATAGTTTTTGCATATGTATATATATCTTGGCCTGGTTTGATCATTTTTCCTCTTTAATGCACCATTTCATAAATTTTGTTTATAGTTTCTTGTTAGTGCTGCTTGGGGCAGCAGGGATTAATTATTGCAAGAGTGATAAGATGTGTAAGGGATTTTGATCAGAAGATCTATTGTGGCTTCTGGGTTTTTCTTTGGAGGAAGCAATTCATGTGACTTGCAACCTGATGTATCTGATCTGATTTGGCAGTAATATTATTAATATGGGTCACAAGGTTTTATGTGTTTCCTTAAACTTTCATCTGTTTATAATTTTATAATTTTGATGCTATTGCATTTTGTGATTAGCATTTGTAAACATGACCATGGCGTGAAAGAGGTTGCCTTTCTCTATTTTGGCAATCACATGAGTGCATAATTGCATTTCATTTGACGAGAAGTTTAGGCTGCATGAAACCTTGGCTGTCGAAGAGTTCTTTAATTCTTGGATTTCCTACACGGTTTTACAGATCCAATAAAAATATAATTTAAAAATTTTAAACCCAAACAAACCCTTTGTTAGTTGGACTTGTAATCTTATGTAGCAAACAAAAGGCTTTGGAATTGGCCTGGTGGTTAAAGTTTGAGGTTTGGGGGTCTACTCCTTTCAAAATCTCAAGTTTGAAATCTCTTAGATGCTATTAATCCTTGAGGTCACTCTCAATATCTTTAACCCGGTAATTATCTGGTGTGAAGAGGGACTACACAGGCCCGAAATTAGTCAAGGTGTGCGCAAACTGACTCAGACACCCGGTTAGCAAAACAAAAACAAAAACAAAAGCAAAAGCAAATGGCATCATATGAAGAGGAGCTTGAGGGAAGAATATTGTGAATTTCCTTATTTCAGTCATCAAAAAGACCCAAAAAAAAAAACTTACTAAAGCCTTGATGTTAAGGCTGAAAAATCAACTGGCTTATAAAACCATGGAACTACCCCAATCTCATTTGAACTGTGATTACTATATAATGAAAACAAGAAGCATAGTAGTAGCTGTCATTCTATCATTGATATCTTATATTTTTTACTCTGTTCAGATGAACACCACAAAATCTAATAGCACTTGTTACATAGAAAAGTTTTTTGATTTTTTTTATTTAATGTCAAACTGCAGCTATAATCTAGTAGCTTAAGTTATCACAGATCAAGTATGTGCAAATATTGAATGGAATAATGCATCTACCAATGTAACACATTATAATGTTTAGTTTGTTTGTTTTTTTTTCAATTTTATGTCATCGTATTGGTAGTATGTTTCCCTTGTTATGCTAGTCATAAGGAAGAGAGTACAATTAGAGATTTGGACTTTCGTTGAGCTCTCATTGCACATTATTCTTTAATAAATCCTTCTTCTTCTTCTTTTTTTAATTTTTTATTGGTGCCTTCTTAATCCTTTCTTTCTTTTTTTTTTTTTTTTGTGAGAAACAAAATAAGATTCACATCATATATAAGATGTGTATAACGTACGGAAAATATCCCTGTTATACGTCATGCAATGATTTGTGCAGCGAATATGAATTTCAACAACACATAAAAACTAAAAAAAAAATAAGAAAAATCCCAAGTGTCACGAGCCACGCTAGCTCTTAGCCCTTACAATTGTTTGAAGCTTCTGAAATCTCAAATATTGATTAAACCTTAATTGTTTAGTTTGCGTGGGCAATTCATCTTCACCTTCATCATCATCATGGCAAACGCAAGGTCATTAATGGCTGCATCAATCTTATGGGGAACCCCTCTTTAGGTTCTTGCTTCTAATTTTATGATCAGCAGTACAACTACATATGAACTAGGCAGATTGCACACTTAGAAAATATTGAAATTGGTGACAGTCATGCAGACTGTTAGGACGTAATTCAAGTAACAATGTCATGCAAAGGACTCTGTGAGGGGAAATTTTCCACACAAGAAATGAGTTGTCAATCTAGAACTAAAAGTGCTCGAGATTTGATCTAGAGACATACAAAACTATCAAAGGTGAGTGCTGTTCGAGTGAGGTTGGCCCTTCGAAATTTAAGTCAAAAAAGTGAGAGGTGGTAATCAGGATTTTAAAAATATAGTGTTAATGGTAGAGAGAGGAGGAACTATGGTTGTCGCATAGCTTGTTTCATCTCTGTTTCATTATGCCCCATAACTTAGGAGCCGTGATGAGTGGCTTTATCCCAAGAGTTTTGGTTTGACTTGGTCTGCATGCATGGTGGGACAGAGACTACTGATATGACGTCTGCATCTTACATGGCAGTTAGGGCTGTAAAAATTAACCAACTAACTTGAGCTTCATTCGTATTTAATTTGTTAAAAGTTTATTTAAAATTAATTTAATATGTAATTAAACAAAATTTGAACACTTTTTAATGTTTGAAATTATTCTAAGTTTGGCTTAAACATAGCTTCATAATTTTATAAGCATAAAAAAAATTTACATTACTCAAATTTAATCAATTAAAATTTATTTAAGTTTGACTCAAAAATTAAATAAAGCAAACATAAACAGATTTTAAACCTTGTTAAGTTATCAAATTAAATTTAAATAATTTACGACAGTAATTACGTAAATACCGTCCTTAGACTCCATGATCTCCGGTGCCTTTACACACTTCGAAATCCACAACCAGGACACTTCCATGAGTGTTGTGTACGTCTTTGTACTTACGAAGGGCCAGCATTCTCAATCAGATAGCGTGAACTTTTCATTGAAATGTCGGTTGCTTGATTGATTAGAAAAACGTCTAATCTTTGTTTGTTTTCTGGCAAACGGCAGCAGAAAATGTAATCTCAATTCCAATGTCACATGTAAGCTTCAAAACAAATTTGCAAGCAGCATCCAAATACTTCTTTTTTTTTTTTTTTTTGTTCTTTTTGGTCCTTTTTAAATTATTCATTCTTTTTTTATTTTGGTTCCTTTCCAAATTATACATTTTCTGTGTAATTTCCAATTAACTCTCTCTCTCTCTCTCGTCTTGACCAACTAATTCTCCAGAGGTTCTTGTTGTAATGTGAAATGTGCAAAACTGATTTATTTACAAGAGGTTGTTGAAGTCTTCTTATCAATTGTTTTAGCTCGTAGATGCCTCACTAGCTTATCAAAAGTTATCTTATCAATTGTTTTAGCTCATAGATGCCACACTAGCTTATCAGCATAGCAACAAATAAATTATCCAATTTTTTTAAAATCTTCTATATTCATTCGGGTTTTTTATCAAAATAATTTAATTTAAAAAGGTGTTTTTCGAAATAACAAAAATCAAAATTTTATTCCCAACTTAAGGTAAAACGCAAATTAAAAGTGCGTTTTTTTGTGAAAACTCAATTTAAAGTTGCGTTTTTTGAGAAAACGCAACTCTGAGTTCCGTTTTTTTTTTTTCCCGCCCGTGACCGACAAAACCAAATTTTTCTGTAAATATACATAGAAAACGCAACTAACAGTTGGGTTTTCATAAAATTTTTTGCAAAAAAAAAAAGCAATTGTCAGTTGCATTTCTGACAAAACGCAATTGTCAGTTGCGTTTTGTCAGAAACGCAACTGACAGTTGAGTTTTCAATTTGACTACTTATTCCCCCATTCTTCATTTGTATTACTTTGCAGCTACTCCATTCTTCATTTGCAAATCAAGTTGTGGCTATTTCATAGACTGCCGAAATTTGTTCCTTCTTTTCATCCAACTTCTCCCTTCCTCCTTCACCCCAATTCTCTTTCTCATTCATCTGTTTCTCACCCCGCATTCTCTTTATTTTACTTCTCTCTACTGATCAATCAACTGGGATCATCTCTCGTGTAAACTCTACTAGGTAATTTCTAACTCTAATTTTTTTTTCCCTCATTCTCTCTCGTATGTGATATATATAATAGTATATGTTATGATGTAGTAGTAAAATAATAATTGTAAAAATATAATTAGTTTATTATATAATTCATAGATTGCTAACTTTCTATTATTTTATTAATAGCTATATTTGTTGCTCGTGCTACTTCGAAAAAGGCCTCCATTATTCTGCAAAAAACAGGTTAGTTGATTATTTTCATTGGTAAAATAATTTATTTATTTATGTTGGTAAGCTAGATATTACTTGTGTCGCATTACATTGGTTAGGAAAAATATGTTATTTATTTATTTATGTTATTTAGGAAAAGGCCTTTGGGAAAAATATGTGATTTATTTATGTTAGTTGGTTAGTAAAAAATATGTTATCAGTTAGTAAGAAAATATTATAATATGTTAAAAATGGTTATAGGATCCCAAAAAAATAACCTAAACTAATAGATTTTTTTTAGTTCAATATGTATGAGAAAAATAATTAAATTAAAAAATATGATATTAATTAGTAATATAATATTATGATATGCTAAAAAAGATTTATTACGAAAATAATTACGAAATTACCATAAAATATAATTTTTTAACTATAAATTTAAGGAAAATATGTTTTTTACGAAATTAGTGTGTGGCCTTAATTTAATTATTTTGTTACTATAAAAAAGTTCCAATCCAAAGAAGAAAAAATGTTATAGGATCCAAAAAAAAAACAGAAGCTAAACTAATTAACTAAAAAAATAGATTGGTTAGTAAGTAGATGTCATGAAATTAAGAAATGTGTATAAATATTTATTAGAAAAATTATTTGTACTAAATAATATTCAGTGAACTAAAAAATTGTAGGATCCAAAAAAAATAAACTAAACTAATAGATTTTTTTAGTTCAATATGTATGAGTAAAATAATTAAATTAAAAAATATGTTATTAATTAGTAATAAAATATTATGATATGCTAAAAAAATTTATTACAAAAATAATTACGAAATTACCATAAAATATAATTTTTTAGTATAAATTTAAGGAAAATATGTTTTTTTTACGAAATTAGTATGTGGCCTTAATTTAAGAAATGTGTACAAATATTATTTGACCTCTTCGATACCTTTTTTCGTTCATGGTGGATATAGTGCCGAGTATGTGACGCCTACCCCATACAGTTATGCTAGTTAGAGTTCCGGAACAGCATTATATAGGTCATCCTTTCCTACTGAGGAATACTTTGGCACACATGATCCTCCTAGGATATCACATCGACGACCGACCTGGCAGGTATCTCCAGTTATGTTTCAGACAGACCCTGGGTATAGTCATGATCCGTTCGTAGGGGGCAGTTCTTGACAACACTGTCATGATTTTATCAGTTACTACCCTGCATCGACTTATGGGGCTGGGCTGTCACAGGTCACTCATCATTTTCATAATGGCTACCCTTTATCCAGTTATGCTCCAGGGCCATCACAAATTATTCATGATTTTCACAGTGGCTACCCTTCATCAACATATACACCAGGTCCATCACAGATAAGTCATGATTTTCATAGTGCCTACCCAACATCGACTTATGCACCAAGGTCGTCACATGTTCAGCACGATGATGAAGAGTTGGTAGCAGTAAGTGATGAGGACGAGCAAGCGGATGACGAGCAGGCGGAGGTGGGTGTTGACAGAGGGCCGAGTTGTTAGGACGAGCAACAGGATGTGGCGGTTCATAGAGGATCAAGAACCCAACGAGCTTGAACATGTCAAACAGGGGGGCGTTTTGGGCAATCAATTTTTGGGGCGTTTCATTTGTATTATCTATTGTAGGTGGAATTATCTATTCTTATTTTCTATTATAGGGGTTTTACCCGTGGAGACATAGCATCGCATTTATTTTCATGTATTTTATATTGTATGTGGTATGACATCACTTTTAAATTTTCTTAATCATTTTACGGGCAACTCACCAAATATACGTATACATTTAATTTTATCAATTATCTACCTAGTAGCATTTCTATTCACGGTAAACCATTGTGTTGCTACGAACATGGTCCATAAAATATCAGATGTTACTAGCAACTTCTTTTAGTCTACGAAAGTAATAAGGTTACTCGCAATGTTTATTTATCTTTTATTCGTAAATTGAGTCTAGTCAAGCTAATTTTCTTTTATTTGTAACTTTTTAATTGTAAACTAAGTTCATAGTCCAGCTAAATAATAACTTATATTTTATAATATGTCTGACTTTTTGGTCTGAGAATGTCATTGGCATATCATTTTAGTTAATGCTTTAAATGAGCAAAATTGAGTCGCATAAAATGTTGTTCAATTTTAATTTTCTAAGCACAAAACGCACCTGAGTTGTCCAAAATTGTGTCTCTCTCTATACCCCCTCTGTCTCTCCTTTTCTCTTTCTCACTCTCTCTCTATTCTCTCATTCTCATTTTATAATAAAAATTATACATAAAATTATAATATTTATAAAATTATTATTATTATTATTTTTATTTAAAAAAATAAAATAAAAAATATAGACAGAGTTAAGTAATAATTAAAATATTTTACTAATCAGTGATAAAATGATATAAAAAGTGTTATAAAATAGCAAAAATGTGTAAAAAATAATTTCAAAAATAAAATAAGTAAAATATTTATTAGTAAAATAAGTATTGTTAAATATATAGTTATTTTATAAAGTAATTTATAGTAAATAAAGTATTATAGTATTATAATTTTTGTTATTTTATAACACTTTGTCTATATTTTTATTATTACTTGATTATGTTCATTTTTTTTGCTATTAATATTTTTTAATTATTACTTAACTTTGTTCAAAATTTTTGCAATTAAAATATTTTAATTTTTACTTAACTCTATTCATATTTTTTATTTTATTTTTTAATTTTAAAATATAAAATATAAAAATATTATAATTATTATGTATAATTTTTGTAAAGTGAAAATAATAAATTAGAGAAAGAGAGAGAGAGAGAGGGAGACAGAGAGGGGAGTAGAGAGAGAGGAAGAAATAAAAAAGTAAGAGAGAGAGGGAGAGAGAGAGGGGAGTAGAGAGAGAGGAAGAAATAAAAAAGGAAGAGAGAGAGAGAGAGAGAGAGAGGGGGGGTGTGGCGGGAAAGGTAAAAGTGGGAAAAGAGGGGGGTAGAAAATAGGGAAAAAAGAGGGTTTGGGGAGTCTGCGAAAAAACGCAGCTGTGAGTTGGGTGCGAGAAAATGTAATCACAAGTTGCGTTTTACAGTGTGCGTTTTACCTTAATTTAGGAATAAGGTTTTAATTTTTTATGATTTTGAAAAATACCTTTTTAAATTTAATTATTTTGAAAAAAAATCCCTATTCATTCTCCTATTTCCTATATTTCAATAATTCATGAATTCTTTCAGAATCCCCCAAAATTTTTTGAATAATTTCCTCATTTTTTTTCAAATTCTTTGAATTATTCAAGGCAAATCTTGAATTACGAACTACTTTTTTCTAAGATTTTCAATATAAATTTGTTTTTAAACAAATTTTTTCTTAAAATTACTTTGAATTGTTACCGATATTTTCTGATTAACTCCCAATTCATGAATCATTTTGAAGCCAAGTAATTTCTGAATTGTCACTATGCTTATTTAGCAATAAAAATAAGGCTTGTGCTCTAACTATATACTAAAGTCACATGTTCGTGGTGTGGGTGCAGGTGCAAGTGCAAATATGAGTGTGAAAGTGCAAGTGTGAGAATGTCAAGTATTAAAATTTGTAGAGTTCAGAGTGCATTGAGAATGTCTATATTATAATATTTTTATATTTTAATATAATTAAGATTTACATTATTAAATATTAAAATATATTTTTATATTTTATTATATGATTTTTAAATCAAAATATTTATCATATTTGAAATTTTGTTGACTACAATCTAAGAGGCATTTAGATGGTAGCTTTTTTAATAGCTTATAGTTTAAATTTGTAGGCTTTTTAAACTGTATTTGGCTTCCCTGAAAAAAGTAATTTTTTGGACATAACTTATGGTTGAAAAAGCTATGTAAATAAGTAACTTTTAAAAATTAGTTTAAGTTTATGATTTATGACTTTTATAAAAAGCAATACAAACACCTCCCTAAACTCCACAATCATACCAAATAACTTGAATTAATATTTTACACGACACTGAATTGGAATGCTTGCAAGTGTCGGAAATAAGGGCTGTAATGCGTGTCAGGGGTTGGTTTCCCTCCATACCTTAATATTCATAATTTTTCAAATTTCTTATCTCACTATGTCAAGTGTTAGTAAATTATATCCAATAATTATTATTATCTTATTTAAACTCACGATCTCAATTAATATTAAACAAAACTACAAAATAAGATCGTATAACAATCTTATTCATTGAATATAATTTACTAATATATGATGTAATAATATAAGAAGTCTGAATGATTATAAATATTAAGGTCGAGTTTTTGCTTATCTTTAATTAAAGTAAAGTTAAAAAAGAAAACAAAACTTAAAAAAAAAAATTGACTTTTTTTCCTTGCAAACTTTAAAAAATTTTAGCAAAAAAACTATACGAAACGAACCCTTAGACTTATAAAATGTCTAATTCTGAATTAGCAAATCAAGCCCTTAGACTTATAAAATGTCTAATTCTGAATTGGCAAATCAACAGGTCAAAGTAACATCCCATGTGAAGTGGTGAGAAAAAGGTGCAAAAGCATGCTATTATGCGTAACATAATATTTATTCATCAAAAGCAACAGCAGAAGTAAAAAAGGATCAATGAGTCATCGTCAAGCTGAGATGTAATCCTGCTTCCAAACAAATAAACAAGAATAGGACTCCCACAAAAAGGAAAAGGAAAAGGAAATTGAAAAAGTAAAAGCTTAATAAATTTATTTAAAACTTTGCATGCCACAAACTACTCTAATGTATTAAATTTAAAAACTTGACCACCACAGCTTAAATAAACAAATGAGAAACAAAGGTCAGCAAATGTTTACAGTAAGAGGATGAACACGAATAATTAAAAACGTATTATCTTACTGTAAATAATCAAATCAAATAATTATATAAACAATGTACATTTTGTAAGGGAAAGATCTCTCTCTCTCTCTCTCTCTCTCCTAATACCCACTTCTGTTTCTTTCTCTCATATGATTATACTAAAAGAACACTATGTTTGGGTCTTCTCCAGGTTGGTTGGTTGGTTGTTTCTACATTCTCAAAAGAAGAGGAAAAATTATAATATGCAGGTATCTGTGAACTAAACAACTCAATATTTCAATGACATACTCTCCTAAGGGTTTGTTTACCTATGATCTTTTCTGTTGTTGATGTTTCTGGTATTCTTTGATTAAAAGCTCTGCATAAAGAAGCTCATTCCAGGTGTCGGGAACGCCAGGTAGGCACCAATGGCTGCAGTCCTGGAACTGCAAAGGCAATCTCCTCTCCTCTTTAGACAAGTTTTGCTTCCTGTAGATCGATGGGTGGCCGTCCTTCCGAAAATCTGTCATTCTCGTGATATTCAAATAAGAAACGCGGGTTTTCATCCCTCTCAACACTGACTCCAGTACACTCATCTTTAACGGATATGGCAATAGATAGGTTTCGTTCTTAATGGGCTCAGTTTCGTTGTCACATTGCCCACCAGAATTCCATTGTCCACCACTGCAGAAGAAAAAGGAAAATTTTGCATTTCCATTTCCAACACATAAATGGTGAACCAATCAAACTAACAACAATAGATGGAAGTGGCACGGAAAATGACATTCAATTAAACAATGATGAAAGGGAGCAAAACCGAGAGCAAATGGAAATCAAAGAAGGAAGAAAGAGCCGTAAATGAAAAAATCATAAGCGAACCACTCTCAAACTCCATGGAAATGCAGAAGAGAAATGCTATCCCCACTCGGACAAACAAATAATCAACATATTTTTTGTTCTTTGGGTTTTATGTTATTACCTGAAATGCGAGGCTGAATAACCTCTGAAGAAAACAAGAGTCCTCATTGGATTTATATTGGCATCAACCCATCTTGCCCATGTCATTAAAGCTTTCCGAAACGCTTCCATAACATTTAATTCACTGTAAACATGGTTACCTTCTTGATAATAGTCTTTCCTGCAATATTTTGCTGATGTTTAGTTTCTCCCATATGGCTGATTAAAATAGAATACATATATATTCACGGATTTTTACCCTTTGGAAGTCTTTTCATGAGTCCACCAGTGTCCCGTGTTGAAGACTATGATGTCCGCACTTTTGTATTGAACAGAAGACCTCCCGATCCTATCAAGCCGAAGAGTTTCCTTCTTCGATCCATTTTTGTCTTGCATTTCCCATTCTTGAACTAAGAAAGGAGATACAAAGAACTCTACAGTGCAATCATGATCCTACCCCATTCATATTCAGAACAGAAAGAACAGAGAAATGTCACAAATTACCAACATATCACAAAACATTAAGGGGAAAAAGAGGCAAACTACAATGAAATTATTTTATTATAGAAGACAAGAGATCAGTTAAACAACTTACTTTGAATACAAAAGAATAAGATGGTTCGGCTCGAAAATGGTGCCTGCCATATGCTTCGTAAACCTTGCTTTGATCTGTCACGGAGTTTGTAAGAATGCAAACCAGAGATTCCCACATATTCCTATTGAGAGAATCCCCAACAAAAACCAATCTCTTTCCTCTCAACAATTCCAACATGTGACTTCCATTCAACCTGTAGTGTATAGCAAGTTCATCATATCAATGCTAGTGGAATAAACCCCACAGACTTTAATTTAGATCAAACATATATACCCTATATATATATATATATATATGCACACGCTACCTTACGCAGAAACAGACCCATAAATCGGAATATACCTAAATGATCATAAAAGATAGACAATTCCATTTATCTATCAGTCACGGCTGAACATAACCCAGAAGCTAAAATGATCAACTGTATATCATTTATCTATCAGTCATATTAGAACAGAAATAGTCAATCAGTTGAAATAGAAGAAGTTCGAAAATCAACACCATGGAAAGGATCAGAAAAGATCGCAACTATTCCAAATAAAAGAACCCAAAAAACAGAATCCACGAAAATTAAATTGATGAATGAGGTTGAATAATTATGGAACAAAACACAAAGATCTAATTATCGGAAATGAACTTAAATCTCAGTGGTAGAAAACCCCAAATTCAGATGAATTAGAATAAGAAGAAAATTAAAAAAGAAAAAAAAAAAAAAAAAAGCTACTCAACAATTCCTGATTTCAGACAAAGATCATAGTACTCTAACTATGAACAGAGAAACTAAAACTTTAATCTGTACCTTGGAAGACTGCAACTCTTAGGCTTCCATTTGAGTTTATGGTAACCATTATCAGGCCTACCATTAAGAAAACAGTTGAATTGCTCATCAATTAGTGAGCATGAATCCGGTTTATAAAGCGGATACGACTCATCTCTCACCCATTCTCCATCAAATAAGTTACAGTTCGAAAGAGACTCCACCAAGTTCTCACTCCTCTTTTTCGCCGACACACCAGCGTTGGTGCCATTATTCTGTTTCTTCCACAAAGAAGAACTACTATTCGAAATTGCACCTTTCTCTGTTACTATTGTCTCTTCATTCTCTGTAATATCTTTCCTCTCAGAAGAAGACTTTGGCACTGAATTTGCAGAATGATTCGCAGCTACTGGAGATTTTGGGGCTCCAATTGTGCTCTGATTTGGCTTAAAGACTTTACCTTTATCATGCAAATCTTTATTCTGAGTCTGGTTTTGTGCAGTGGATGGTTCTTTATTCGAAGCAGGTGATTGAACTGTTGTGTTTTGAGATCTGGTATTGTTGTTTGGTGATGGCCGAGGAGCAAAATTGTGGTCTTGTGGGGATGAGTTTGGGAAAAAATAAGAGAAAATTGAGGAGAACTGAGATCTGTAAGACTCATCAGGGAAAATTGGTGTTGTGGAAGATGTACTATTACTATCACTAGAACTAGCAAAGGGATTGGTGAACCATGTTGAGGAAGAGTTTGCAGAAGGGTTGAAGGCTAAGAAAACAGTGAAAGCAATGAAAAGAAACATCAACCCATAAGCAAAAGCCATGGTTCTTTTGTTTCTGAGGAGAGAGAAGAAGTTCTTGAGTTCGGAGATCAGACTTCCACCATTGATGGATGCATGCTTTTTTGCATCCGCCATTTGGGTTTTGTGTTTGTTTTCTGCAACCTTAGAAACACCCGGAATTGGAAGTGAACTTACACCCTGTTTGGAAGGAAGGAAGAGAGAGAGAGTGATACTGCAGAGAGAGAAAATGGTATGTTCTGCGAGGACTCTTAGAGAGAGGAACCGTATGTGATGTGTGGACTTTTTGAGTGAGAGTTTTACTTGGAGTGGACGAAGAAAGGCGTTTGTCATGTGGAAGGTGGGAACGGCAATATAGTTAAACAACTCTATCTAATTGCCACTTGTTCAGAAAATAACACAATTGCCACTGCCGCTATAAGTAACCGTAGCAATAAGCATGTCGCCACGTGTAAGATACTCCAATTGTGTTTATTTTTTTTAACTGTTTAAATTAAGAATTTAGTAAAATGAGAAAGTCTGCGTCAAATAGCAAATCTCTAGTGAAATTGTCACGGCCGCCGTAAGTAATCATAAGCATGTCATCACGAGTAAGACACTCCCATTGTATTGTTTTATTTTTTATTTTTTTGTTAAGGCTGTGTTTAAATTAAAAATTTAATAATAAAAACGAAAATAAGAAGGAAAAGGTAAGAAACAAGATAGTAAAAATTTTTATTTTGTTCTTTATTTTTTTAACATTTTTTTTCTTTCAATTTTCATTTGATAAATTTAAATTCAAAACATAGCCTAAAAGTATTCATGTCGTTCTACTCTTTCGAGCTCGTAAGTGCCAACAGTTCAAACAATTTATGTAAATATTATGAATTACTTTAATAATTACTGGTCACAAAACAATATAAAGAGATTAAATTTGGCATCTCATACTTAACGTAAGAACTAACTGATCACTAGCTCAATTTGTGATTAATTGTATGTTATACTTTGGTGAGAGATGATTAGATCCCATATTGTGGATTTGTTCTGGGCATGTCAACAAAATTGCAGCATTTGCCCACTTTGCCCCTCAAGGTCTCAACCCTCCCCTCCCCTCTACCCTAGTCAAAAACAAATTTTGGAGACATTTGGGTTTTTTTTTAATTAGTCTAGGAAAATGCCGAATTAACATAAGTAAAGACTAGAGTGATGCTATATAAATAAAGATTTTATATAAAAAAAATTTATACTAGATATATATCCTTTCATGTCAAACTAAAACACCTGCTATCTTAGTTCATAATTTAATAAATATCATTATCACATCATTCTAAGCCATTTTTCTAAACAAACATTTTATACCAATAGAATTTTCTAACAAAACTCACTTATCATCGTACCTATGTTCCTTTCACTTCTGGAAGTGAAAGAGAACTAGTCCAGACACTATGTTTGGAAATTTAGGAATGGAAAGAAAGGAAAGGATGCTTGTTAACCCTAGTCAAAAAACAGAAAAAGGAAAATGGAAAGAAGAAAGTAAGAAGAAGAAGAAGAAAGAAAAAAAAAAAAAACGACAGCAAATAGGAAGAACAGTAAAGTGACAACCATTCTTATTTTTTTATATGTTTTAAGTTGGAAAAAGTGAGGTTAAATTGGAGGAAAACAGAAGTGAAGCTGGAAGGGTTCCCCATACATGAACTTCTTTCCTCTTTATTTGAAACTTACCAACCAATGGGTAATTTGTGCCTCGCTCTTATTCTCTTTGTCCTTTTTCATCTCCTTTCATCCATAGGAGTTGCAAGTTTTATCTAACATCCCTTCTAATCATCATTTGCATAAAATTTGAGGGGAGTACTAATATATTTTTTGGGGGCAAATTGAGAGACAATACCACAATGATAGATTAAAATTAAAATTTTAAAAATTTGTGTGGGACAACTGTCCCCTCTATGCCTTATGTAACCCCTAGCTAGAAAAATTATTAGTCATTATCTCCGCAACAGAATGACGTGAAAAAACTGTAATATGCAACACATGACACTGGTAGGCACACCGTGTCCTCAAAGGGTACTCATTTATGATGTACCAAAATATAAAAGTACACAAAACCAAAAGATAAATGAAAAAAAAAAAAAGTAAAAGAACGGCAAAGTCATAAAATAGGACAAAAATTGAGGTTGGTTTTGGGTGCCATTAAGCTTTTTCTAAATTTTTTTGAGCTAACTTTTATAGCTTATAATTAAAAAAGTTAATTTCTTTTAAAAATTTTTTTACTTATCTTAGCTTATAAAAGTAAAAAAAAAATTTTAATTTTTTTTTTACTTACAAGTCAAAAAGTAAAGAGAAAAAACTAGAAAAAATTGTACCCGAGGACGTCAATTAAAATTTGGTAGGTGATGGATTCTCTATATTTGATGTACTTTTATAGATCATATTTCAAAAAATAATTCAAATTGTTTTGTATTTCAAAAAATAATTCAAATAGTTACTGCCGAGAACAACTGCGGCTCAACATGCGAGAATCAACTAATGTGGAGGTTATGTTGGACAGACGTGGCTGTCCGTACTTTGTAGGACGCCTCAATTCAAATTAGAATTGATTATAAGCACTTGTAGTGGTAGCTTCTGTGTGGGCCCGCACGACAACCGTCCTCACGTTGTAACCGTACACACACACAACTTGTTCGTGCCACTAGCATGCGTCGCAGATGGTTTTGAATTAAGATCCAAATGATGTGTACGGTTCAGATATAAGGAGTACCAACTCCTCAGTCCTCCCAACTCATTCCCATTTACGGTGTGTTTGTCACTTATCATTCTCTCTCCGTTACAATGCCTGTGGGGTCTGTGAGAGCTTTGTAAGTTCGAAAGCTGAGGAGAAAAAACATACTCGGGTGTAGAGAAGCCGACGCTCCGATCAGATCTTTGCATTCATTGCCAGTCGTTTCTCTATTTTCAGCTCTCCTACGAATATTATATGTCACCTAGTTGGTTTGGTTCAAGTCTCAAAAATACCAAGTGAAAATCAGATTTATCAGTTGGACTATTTTAAGATTTAAAACTCAACTAAACCATTAGCAAATTTGAATCAAACCTACTCATGTAAGCGGGTTCAATTCTCCAACCAAACCTACCCTTACTGTTTCCGTTCTGGAAAAGCTTTGTAGCCAGTCCTAGGAACAAAAAGTTTAAAGGAAGATCATTGTCCTATGAGTGTCTTTTTAATTATGTTTTGTGTTTTGGGTCTGCCATTACCGCTCTAGGGGCATCATTTTGCCCATTGTGACAAATCAATTTATGGGGGTGAGCATTTTTAGGAGGCTGACATTTCTGCTGTAAACAAGCCGTGCTCAGTGGAATTGAGTAGTGGGTTGTTCAAGTTTAATTTGATAACCTTAACGAGTGTGTTTAAGTTTGAATTGTTTAAATTTTATGCTAAGCTCAAACCAAAGGTCAAAATTTCTTTTCGATACATCATTTTAGCCGGCTCGGAAATAAAAATGTTTGCAAAACATTTTTGAAACATGATAGAAATAGAAAGAAAAAATAGTAACATTTGAAAACATAAATAAAATCCATCTATATGTATTTCTAGAACTAATAAATTAACAATTAGTCAAATTTAAGAGCCATATATGTTAGGCGGAGGAAAGGTTCAACTACTTGTGGTGATTGAATTATAAACACTCAAATGTGTAAAATACAATCAAGAATCACTCTTTTATTCAACTCTAAATTTTAGAGAGAACTCTCCATTTTTATTTCTCTCTCTAACTCACTTCTCCTTCTTCTTCTTGAAATGATACAATGCCACAAAGGGCTCTCCCTATTTATTGGTACAAGTCAAGTGTGAATACATAGTGTGAATGGAGAATGTGAAATAAACAACTTTCTTCATTCATGATGGGTACTCTTCAACAATGGTGGTTCCTTTAACAATGGTGGCTCTTCAACAATGGTGGCTTCTAGATGGTCAAGTTTACATTTTTCATTTCTACTTTTCAACATTTTCCTTTAAACTTGACTCTCTTGCCTTTGTCATTCCGAACATTATCTTCAGTCTTGCAAAGTTATCATGCTTGAGTGGCTTGGTAAAAATATCAACTATCTGATCATAAGTCCTACAAAAAATCAATTCCACTTCTTTGTTCTTGACATATTTCCTAATGAAATGATACCGAGTATCAATATGCTTGCTTCTCTCGTAAAAAATTGAATTCTTCGCAAGAGCAATCGCTGATCGATTATCGATGTAGACCTCTGTGGAATCTTCTTGTGGATATCCCAAATAGTTCAAAACATTTCTGATCCATATACCATGACAAATAGCTGAGTTAACAGTAATATACTCAGCTTCGCATGATGACAACATTACGATAGGTTGCTTCTTTAATGACCATGTAAACGATGTATCTTCCATAAAGTATGTGAATTCAGTCGTGCTCTTTCTTTTATCAAGATCTCTCCCTTAATCGCTATCTAAATAGCCAATAAGTCTGCAATCTCTACTTGATGAATAGAAAATACCATCACTGATGGTACCCTTAATATAGCGGAGTATCCTCGTCGCTACATTTAGATAGGACTGGTCAGGAGTCTCCATGTATCTACTGACTAATCCAACTCCATAGAGTATATCTGGTTTGGTGCAAGTCAAGTATCTCAAGCTTCCAACCAGGCTCTTGAAATAGGTAGGATCAATATCTCCTTGATCATACTTTCTCAACTCTAATCCTCTTTCAACCGGAGTTGCCACCGAGTTATAGTTTTCCATACCAAACTTCTTCATAATCTCTTTCATATAGTTGCTTTGGATACTGAAGATTCCCTTCTCACTTTGCATAACTTCTATACCAAGGAAATGAGCCATTTGGCCTATATTTATCATCTCAAACTCTTTAACCATGTTCATCTTAAAAACATCAAACATTGCTAGATTGTTGTTGGTAAAGATCAAATCATCAATATATAGGCAAGCAATCAGCATGCTGTTGTCTGTTTCCATCTTCATATAAAGGGTATGCTCATATGGACACTTCTTAAAACCATTCGCCTGGAAATAATCATCGATCATCATATTTCAAGCATGGGGAGCTTGCTTCAACCCATGTAGTGCCTTCTTCAACTTGTGCACTCTATCTTCTTTGCCTTTCTTCACGTGTCCAGGCGGCTGATCAATATAGATATCTTTTTCAAGAAAGCCATTCAGAAAATGCTAATTTCATGTCTAGCTGATAAATCTTCCATCTATTTTGTGCAGCTAGTGAAATCAACAATTTGATGGTCTCAAGTCGGGCAACTAGCGCAAAGATTTCACCATAGTCGATCCCTTCCTTCTGCGTGTAGCCTTTGGCGACAAGTCTCACCTTGTATCTCTAGACTTTTCCTTAGACATTCCTCTTGGTCTTGTACACCCATTTCACACCAATGGTCTTTCGGCCTTTCAAGAGAATAGTCAACTCCCAAGTTCTGTTCTTCTCAATGGATTGAATCTCATCATCCAGTACTCTTCTCCATTTGTCCTCTTTGTTAGCTTCCTCAAAGCTAACTAGATCACTGGTAAGTAGCAGACAATATAGAGTGATATACTCTTCCATCGGTTCTGTATTTTCGTAAAGATCAGCTATAGTACGAGCTCTTCTAGTCTTCATGTCTAAAAGTTCACGCTCGATTGGTGATGAAGCTTTATTCCTCCGTGGTGGGTGGAAACCATGTGGAGGTTTCTACTGATCTGTAGGTACTTGTGGCTCAGTAGCCACTTTTCTTGTTTGTGCAGGTTCTTCTTCCTTAAGTGACAATTCTACATCTCCGGAGGCTTCAGTCTGGTCCCAATTTCAAGATTCATTTTCTTCAAACATGACATCCCGACTAAAAATGACTTTCTTGGTGGTGGGATTGTACAAACTACATCCCATCGTTCTATCACCGTATCCAATAAGGATACACTTCTCTGCATTATTGTCTAACTTTATCCTTCTTACCTCTGGGATCTTCGTGTAAGCCATGGAGCCAAACACTCTGAGATGACTCACGCTAGGCTTATGAATACTCCAAGCTTCGTGTGGTATCTTTGCAGGAAGACTCTTGGTAGGACACCTATTGAGCAAATAGACTGCACACAACACCACTTTAGCCCAAAATCTTTTAAGCATATTTTTATCCTTTAACATGCTTCTAGCCATGTTAAGGATGGTGCGGTTCTTCTTTTTAGCTACGCCGTTCAGTTGGGGAGTGTAGGCTAGTGTGAACTGATTTTGAATTCCTTGTTGTCTAAGGAATTCCTGAAAAGCTTCTACCATATACTCTCCTCCTTGATCTGATCGAAGTAACTTGATGTGATAGCCACTCTGCTTCTCCATAAAAGCTTTGAACTCTTTGAATTTGTCGAACATATCCGACTTTCTTTTTAGGAAGTAGACCCAAGTCTTCCTGTTGTAGTTGTCGGTGAAGGTAAGGAAGTATCGATTCTGTCCATTTGAAACTGGTTTCAAAGGACCACATACGTCTATGTACACTAGTTGGAGCGGCATGGTAGATCTCTAGTCAGCTTGCTTTCCAAAGTTGTTTCTGTATTGCTTGCTTAGAACACAGCTCTCACATATCTCATTTGGATGATAAATGTTAGATAAGTCATACATTATCTTCTTGCTTCCCAACTGCTTCAAGCTTTCAAAATTTAAGTGTCCATACCTCATGTGCCATAGCCAGTCTTTATTGTTGATGACCGTACTCAGACATTTTGGTGTGTCGTGATGGATGGCGAAAGAGAACATTTGATTTTTTGCCATAGTGACTAGAATGATGAGCTTCCCTCAAGTGTCTAAGATCAACATCTGCTTTTTTCTAAGGCTAATCTAGTAACCTTTATCCATGAGCTGTCTTAGCTCAAGATGTTGGTCTTCATGTCTGGCACATAGTAGACATTGGAGATGAAAGCGTGATCTCCACCTTTTCGCTTGATCAGAACATCGCATCTCCCTCATATTAGAACTTTAGAGAGATCGCCAAATGATATCTCTCCTTGAACTTTCTCATCAAGTTCAGTGAACAGGTTTTTTTTGCCAGTCATGTGGTTGCTGGCTCCAGAGTTGAGGTACCAAACATCTTAGTCCTGGGTTGAGCTGTGTGCCATTAACATCAATGATTCTCCGACAATTGGTTCGGCTTTTGCAAGATTAGCCTCCTCACTAACCTTCTCTGTCGGCGGTCTTGACCAACATTCGTTGCTATAGTGCCCAAACTTATGGCAATTATAGCACTCGATGTTACTCTTGTCAACGTTTTGACATTTAGTGTAACTGCCTCTTCTTCCACATCCTCTTCCTCTCGGGATGTTGTTTTGTTGTCCACGTTCTCCTCTAGTGGATCTTTGTCCTCCTCTACCTCCGCCTCTGGATTTAGAATACCCAGATCCTACTCCGCGAGCTCATCGACTTCGCCCTCGCTCTCATCCTCGGTGTGACATCCCCCATTGCTTGTTCTCCCATCGGTCAAAGATAGTTTTAACTGTAAGGCCTACTTCAGTGTTTTGTCGTTACTTCTCCTGTTGACCTTCTACTCCTGGGCTTATAGCGATCCCACAAGCTCTTCTACTGACATGGTCTCCAGATCTTTGGTTTCTTCTAGAGTAACGGCTATATAGTTAAATTTTGGATTCAAATATCGCAAAATTTTCTCACATATTCTCATGTCTGTGAGAATCTCTCCATTCCTCCTCAGCTGGTTTGCAACTACCATTACGTGAGTATAGTACTCGGCAATGGATTCATCTGACTTCATTTATAGGGATTCGAACTCTCCACGTAGGGTTTGGAGGTGAATCATCTTTATTTTGTGAGCTCCCTTGTATGATCGATAGAAAGTCTCCCAGACTTCTTTGGACGTTTGAGCGGAGGCGATGATTTCAAGCGTGGCCTCATAAAGGCTTTGGTGGATGATGGACTTGGCCTTGCAGTCCTTCTTTTGGTTAGCATGGAAGATTGTTTGCTAAGCATTAGACATGGATGCCTCGACTTCTTTAGATTTGGCTTCCTCATACCCATTTTCCATTATGTCCATGACATCTTAAGCACCTAGTAGAGCTTTCATTTGGATGCACCAGTTGTCGTAGTTCTCCTTTGTGAGCTTTGGGATGAGCGCCTATGTAGTCCCGTTCGCCATTTGATTTTGAATATCTCAAAACAATACTTTGGAGTTTGAATTTGGAAGGTCGCCAGAAATTAGATGGAAAGACAACCGCAAGATGGCCGGAGTGGTGGTCGGGGAGGAGGAAGAGAATTTTAGGAGTTCTGATGTGAAAGATCCCTCGAAGGGCAACCACACATCATACTTTTCCTTAGCTCTGATACCACTATTAGGCGAAAGAGAATGTTCAACCACTTGTGGTGATTGAATTATAAATACTTAAAGGTATAAAACACAACCAAAAATCATTGTTTTATTCAACTCTAAATTTTAGAGAGAACTCTCCCTCTTTATTTCTCTCTCTAACTCACTTCTCCTCTTTCTTCTTGAATTGATACAATGCCGCAAAGGGCTCTCCCTATTTATAAATGCAAGTCAAGTGTGAATACATAGTGTGAATAGAGAATGTGAAAAGAACAACTTCCTTCATCCATGATGAGTACTCTTCAACAATGGTGGTTCCTTCAACAATGGTGGCTTCTAAATGATTAAGTTTACATTTTTCATTTTTACTTTTCAACAATATAGTCATTTATATTGAAGAAAACTATGATAACTTTTATAGCAAATGCTAATACATATTAACAGTAGTTAGAAAATTAATTTTAAAATGTTAATTAATAATAAAGTAATTAGTTTGAGATCGAAGTTTTATTTCTATAAAAAAAATATTAACTTAAGGTTGATATTATGATTTTAAGATAATTTGAGATATCTATGTTTTTTTTAATGCATAGTATCAAAATAAGTATTTGAAATTTTTTGCCTAAATTAATTATAGGGACATTTAAAAAAATCTCTCATCAAATGATAAAACTAACATTAGTGATAGTAATTATAATAGTAAATAATAAAAAAGAATTGAATCAAAAGTAAGGATCAAAATTGATTAATACATAGTGAAACAACTCATTATTTCGGTATTTTTCACAATGTTTTAGACTTTGTGCCAATTTTTAAAAAATAGAAACATTCCAGACATTTTAATAGAAACAAAAGAAAATTTTATTTCTTGGTTTAACGAGCTTTAATCAAGTCAAGTTCAAACCAAGCTAAAAAAATTTTAATGCCTTAAAATATGTTCAAGCTTAACTTGTATACATAATAAGCCGATATTAAACAAACTTTAAACAAGTCGAGCTTAAGTAACTTGTTTCATTTTACAATCTTACTAGCCTCCATGGAAAAAATAGACAAATGCAATATAACACGTGTCTTTACGGCAAATGTTAAGCGTGCAGGTATTCACAATTTTTAATCTTTTATAGTTTGTACTATTAAACAAAGCATACTTGAGCAATGTCCAAAAAAAATTTTGGATAGCAGGAAAGTAATACCTATGGTTTTAGGTATTATTTCCATAATAATTTTTTTATGCATTTAAATTATAAAACTTAAATTTAAATGGCACTTATTGCCAACTACTGTATTGAATATTTGTCCATATCCTGATATCCATGGGTTCAGCTAGGAGAATATTAATAATTAAAGTTTCAAAGAACCCATGTGGTGTGTATTTATACTTCCTCTCATGAAAAAGTTAGCTTTATTTTCGTTATCTATATATTTTTTTCTAAGTAAATTCACGATCTAAATAAAACGTAATTGAATAGTAATTTATATGGGGTCATTCCTTGTTCACAACAAAATCATAAGGTTATGTCAGCTTCCCACATCTCTCATCCTGGAAGGGTGGGACAAACAATTAGCTTGGTCCTTGACTAAAACCACTCCACATTAACTAGTGTTTCATACCAGCAAGACAAGGAATTTCGATGATGGTGACCGCCCTAACACAATGATATAGCATATATATATTTATATGTAGGATGTGATGTTATATATATGCAATATGAAGATTGGGAACATAGTACAATTATGGGTGTGTCTATTTGGATCCATGTTGAATGATACTTCTGAAATTCCATAAATCTAAGGCATCATTTGTCCCTTTTTGATCCATAGAGCAAGATATGGTACTATAATTTAGCATGTAAGTTCAGCCTTTTTGCCAAAGATGTATGCTCTTTGTATAAAGGGTAATATTATATAAACACAAAATTTATATATTAATATACGGTTGGTTCAACGGTTAAAATTTGATATCTAAGGTGTTTGATCTTGGGTTTTAAATTTCGTAATCTTGTATTGGGTTCATCTCTAGCTTTGGTCTCGGAGCAAAAAACCTTTGATGTACCGAGCTCAATATGATGAGATGACTAGGCGAGGAATAGTGTCCTGATGGGGTGTTGGCATCTTTAGTTGCACTTTTTTTTTAAACACCAAAAAAAAAAAAAATTGCACAAAATTCACATATAAAATGATATGACTAGATGAAAGTCTTTCACTGTAATTAATTACAAAATTGTTATTGTCACATTATTCGGGTGTGTAAAATTTTATAAGAATAACAATTTTTTTCTATGTAGTAGCCGTTGGTTTAACACCTGTCGTCTTATATATACATATCAGTACAAGTGGAGTCGCGCACAGGTTGATGAAGGGCCACTCGTTGGAGTTTGAAAAACTAAAGCAAATGTATGAAACATGAAGTTATTTACAATTGTGAGTTTACATATTTACCTTAAAAGGCAAAAAGTTGTTTGAATAGTGCATAATTGAAGTCCCGTTTGAATAATTTGGAAAAGGACGACGTTAACACAACTTCAATTTGAGAAATATCAAACTAATATTGATCCCTTTATATATTACTATAAATTCAAGCCAAATTTATGCAATCGCTTTTAATATGTAATGGTGTTGCCTACACAATTTTGTTGTGTTTTGCAACAAAGACTTCAACTTTTGATTTGGAATTGGATATTTGAACTATATGCCCTTCAATTTTAATTTTAGTGTGTGTAATTACTATTTAGGATGCCAATTACACTTTTAGTGATCATTCTTTAATTAGCACATCTATCCTACTAGCTGTGCTTAGAAAATTTTGCTTAAAAAGCAAATATATTCATACTTCTTATAAATGACCTTCAATTCTAATTCCAAATAATGGAACCACCATGCCAAAACACACTCTTAAAAATCATTTCTTTATTTAAAAATAAATAAACATTTTTTTATAAGTGTACATTGATATGGTTTAGCATAATGAGAATTTCCTACTGACAGCTTTTTAGCTTTTTCAAGCTTTTACTATGTTAATTAATCCTAAATAACTAAGACGGAAACTCTAGAGGGGGAAAAAAAGATTAAGAAAAAGAACATTGGTATAGTTTTAGATGTATAGGTGGTGTATGTAGCTAATAAAAGCTTACTACAGATGTACTATATCTGCGAATCAATTGCGCAAATATTTTTTTCACAAGTATGCACAAATATACTGTGCAGTGTCGAAATTGTGAAAAAAGTGTGAGTCTCACACTTTGTATAAACAAACAATGTATGCCCTACACAATTTATGGAATTTTAGAGGATTGGTCTTGCTTTTAGGCTTACATGTGAATGATATATATTTATAAACTATGATTAACACTCAGATGAAGTAATTAGGCTTTCACTTGAACTAATAATATACTATACCATAATCGTAACGTCTTTCCTAATTAACCTCTTGTAGCACCCTTGATTAACACGTCGCTCATAATTAACCTCTCCTAGCACACTTGATTAACGAAGACCAATCGATGCACGCTTGAGATCCAAAACTTAAGCAATGAGGAATCAAATCAAAAGCACTACTTTGGTGATGGGTTTAACTAGTTTTAAGTCTAACAGCTTCACTAATTGGACGGTCATGACTATCTTAAGCATTAATCCATGTTTGACCTAACTAAAAAAAATTCCAGCTAAGTGTAGAGAAAAGCAGCAAACTCAGAAGATTAAACAAAGATGAGTCACATGAAAATGAGGCATCCATTCCCAGTAACCCTCCGAAAAGAAGCTTGTACAAACATAACTCAGCAATTGCATATGTAACATGGGAGGACAGCGATCATTCTCCTTTTGCTTTCCAAGAATGCAAGAGAAACCTGCACAAGAGCTTCTAATCTACTAAAACCCATAAATCAAACATACCACTTTTTTTTAATAAGCAACTATAAACAAAAAAATTATAATAATAAATCCATTAAGAAAGCTACCAAGGAATGCCACCAATGTACACAAATCAGAAAAAAAAGAAAAAAAAAAAACCTTTAGAGAACTATGCATCCATCTACTCAAGTGTCTACAAAATCCAAAGCAACAAAAAAATGAGTCAAAGATGGGTCAACACTGCCCAAGACCCAACTATACAAACGAGTTAAAATAACTACTCTTAACTCTATAATTAGAAACTTCTTTCCCATCAAAAGATCTTGGGTTACGATCCCCACAAAAAAGCTATATCAAGGCCGAAGGAAGCCTCTTTCCTTCTCTTTTCTACCTTAGCTCCTCTCCAAGAATGCATAAGCTCCGACACATCTCGGAAACACCCTGTCAATCATAGATCCCTAGCTACTGCACAATGAATGAGAAGGTGACGGCTGACTCCAAGTCCGGCTTACAAAATACACATACAGCACGATTTACCTTCTCCTATAATTAAATTATCTACAGTCAGAATCCTGTTACCTTCTCCTATAATTAAATTATCTACAGTCAGAATCTTGTCATGCACCATCATCCATTTCATTTTGATATGTCGTTTCGGTTGGTTCGAAAACATTTAGAAAACATTCAAAAGTAACAAATATTAAAATAGTAAAATATAATCTTTTGAATATATCTCAATAAAAATTGTACAATATTTATGCAAAGTTTTAAATTTGGGATGACAAAACTTATTGTTTCGGTATATAGCATTATGTTTTGCTGTATATTTTATATTCCGATGTGTTTTGATAGAATAATAGTGTTTTGTTATTCCATTAGTATTTTGTTTGAGTCTCTTACAAAACAAAACGTTTCGATAAAAACAAATAAAAATTTTGTTTCTGCACAAAGAAAGCCAGCTTAGACGGCCTTCAAATTTTTTGTACTAAGCCTTTCAGAAGTCACTATCTCTTGATTTTCATAATCCATATGGGCTACAAAAATGCTTACTGTGACACACGATCTCAAATTATTCATATTAAGAGAAATTACAGGTATTACCATTTTGTGACAGGTTCAGCAAACAATTGTCACAATCATTTTTGAGTTCCAACTGAACCTCCACGCTTTTGGCATATTGAACGCTTAAAAGGGAAAACCACACATCAACCTCTGCAGAACGAATTAGCCTCACTTTGAAAATGAGGGTACCTTCTCAAGAGGACTCTCCTGTAGTTTCAATTTTTTGTGAAAAAATGTCACTCTATCTGGAAGCTTGCTGATGTGTTATAAACGGCCTGCAAAAAGTTCAATTATTGAATATATAGCATATGGAAGACGAAGGTTCAAACAGGAAGAAGGATTACTATATATCTTGAACAAGTAGAGGTCCAGTTTGAAGTAGTCGCGGTATCATTGACTAATAGTACTTAAAGGCGCCTCAATCACGGTAATTTGCCAAGAAATCAGGTCATACTCAAAAGATAGGCAATACACAAAGCTAATAAAATTCTTTAGAAAATAATGAAAAAACTCTAAACAACAGGAATAACATAATCCATAAAATAAACATAAGACACCATCTAAGTCAGCATCCAAAGGATCAACATGGCACTACCAAGTTCAATTTAAAATGAAACTACATGGTAGTTCCATAATAACTAATTAATATTCCCAAATACATATCCAATGCAAAATAAGCTAAACAGCAACAAATTAAGCATTTCACATAAGGATAATCGTTATTTTCCATGTTCTCGTCAACACCGTCATAAACATCCATGACCTATTGTTCCTCCTGTGCTTACTCTACATTGTTTATGTTTGGTGAGCATTGAGCAGCGGATGTGAGAACTAGAAAAATTTCTCGATATTGCAAGCATAAGTTTCTCCAATGCTTTATAATTTGCAATAACGTTCTTAGCATGTTACTATCAAAGTAAGTTATGATATCTATGATATCTTTCTTATTTCTAGAACTCCATTCATTGCATATGGTTGTGTAACACACTTGGCCGTTTTGGCCTTCTTCCACCCAAAACATATTACCTATTTTGCACATCAAAGGCTCCTTAACCACCTTTTCAAATTCAGCAATTGTATTTACTGTGATTGATAACGTGGGACAGTATCAACTACCTGAATGAAATTCCAGTGTGGAGCATGAACTTAGTTGATAAGGAGCTACAAAGTTATTGAGTGTAGTAAAGGGAAGAAAAAGAGTTTAGTGGTCAGCATGCTAAATTGATTGTGAGTGGAAGGGGAGAGTCCTAGAAATAAGAAGTTTATCACATTTTTTTTCTTAATAAGCAATGATAACATGCTATAGTCTCTATAGAAAGGATTCATAAAGTATTTGAAAAACCTATTACTAGTGAATCAACTCCCAAAAGTTTTTCTAGTTCTTGCATTTGCCACTAAATGTTCATCTCAACTTCATTTTGTTAATTCTTAAATGCAAATTTTCCGAAAAATTGGGATTATTTTAGCACAAAATCGTCAAAAATAACTTTTTATTCATGGTTTTTTTATAGCACTTAAAAAATGGGATTAGGTTTCTATAAATTAAAAATTAAGAATAGTTTCGACATAAAAAATAAAAAAAAAGCTTATTTGGACACTCATCCATAGGTGAAAAAAGTGAGTACCACCTTGTGCAATGTCAAAGTCAAAAGTTGAAAGGAGGAAATATATTCATTCATACAAGATATGCATAAAAACAACACAAAAACCATGGACTTACATGCTAATGAGGTCTCGCAGGAAAAAAAAAAAAAAAAAAAGAAAAAAAATCAAAGAAAAAAATATAAAAAACAAAGAGGTTAAAAAAAAAAAAGGAGAAGAAAATGCGAAGAGACTTGGGGTGAAGGCAATGTGTCTTCCCATGGTGGAACAAAACAAAAGCAATAATCAACCATGCTCTTCAACCAACCTTCTCTCAAATACAAGCACACTGTGGGCGACCTTAAAGGCTGTAGGTGTATGTGAATCCTTTAAAAAGTATGACAATCACTCAGTGATTACAGAACCAAGTAGAGAGTGGAAGGGAGAGGATAGATGGCAACCCAAAAAAGAGAGAGAGCAATGAACTGGAGAATCTCTTTACACTTGATGGATTGATGGTGAGTTGATGTGATGATCCTTCGAAGGAGAGGCCATGGCCTTTATATAAACAACCCAATGTGGATAGAAGGGACGTGTGGTGGGATGTTCATTTCATCCTCAGAGGATCAAGAGGATCAGCCTTGTATCCAAAATCCTGCTGAGGTAGGTGTGATACTCCCAATGTTGGGTTGACCTTGGGCATTAAATATCTTTGTCTCTTCCTTCTTAGTGACGCTGCTAGAGCATCTTGGGGTCTCTCTCTCATTGTGGTTGATCAAGGAAATCCATTTAAGAAGAGGAATTAGCACATTGACGATCTCATGAATCCTAACCTCCAATCCACAAGTCCATATTAGTTGGTCCTGTGTGGAGGGTCATGGCCAACTGGAGAGGTGCCATGACATGTATTGGAGATGTGTATCCTTGGGCTTTGCTCAAAGCCTAAGGATTGGAGTCGCTAGAGTGTGTCCTAAGGATCCTAAGGACAAGGTGGCCTAAAGATGATGAAAAATCCTTAAGGTGCAACCCCATACCCAAAATAGGATGGAGAATCCTTGAATCTTGTTAAATGAACTCTTGAAAGGAGGGCACCTTGGTGTTGGGCTGAAAGAGACCATGGAGTGTACCCTACTAGCGGGTGTGGACTAAGGCACTACGTGTGTTAGCCTCACCCCACCAATGATCAGACTCAATATCTAGGGCTTGGCCACCAAATGGGCCACCCAATTACAGTGTTAGAGTTGAAAATGCGCAAATTTTAAAAAAGTGAATAAATGCAAGTCACTTCATCTTTTTGGCATTATCTCTCCACATTTACCCTTAACAAATTCAGAAATAATGGTTGATTTGTGCTCATAGCATTGAAATATATTTAATATAGGAAAGTAGAAGGATAATTTCTTTGAGTTTTTCAATATAACATTCATTTTGGGACAACCAAAAATGAAAGTAAAACACTCATTTTGGGTCAGGGAATATGTTTTTTCTGTGAGTTGTAAGTCTAGTTGTCATCCAAGTAATCCTCCTTCAATTGAAAAAGTTGATTGTGCAAATTTGGAACTTAAAAAATCCCAAAAATTAACAATTCCTACTAATTTTGATTACAAGGCTGGAATTCTTACTAAAGGAAAAAAACTCAAATATGCCTAAGAACTAAAATCTTTTCCTAAGTAGTTTAATAATAAATAAAAAAAAGTATTTCAATGAAAAGTTGAAAAAGTCAACTTCAACAAGAAAAGAAAAAAAAATGCATTGGCTTTAACCATTTTAGTTATAAGCATTGGACTTCAAGAATAATGGAACTATTAAAGTTTGAAAAGCATGGGAAAGATAAAATGGGGTGGCTACTATATGTGCATGCATGTCTACGCAGCTGGCTATATGTGAAAGTTTGATGAGGCCCTATTCTATTCGAATATCACCTACGGCCAAGATATTTACCTACATCTTTCTAACTTACATTGAGGCCCTTAATCTCAAAAGTTTTGTAGTTTAACATAATCTTCATATGTACACCTCCTATCGAACAATTGCATGAAATTATACCACTTGGGTTTGCACGGTGGCAGCTCATCTCAGGAGGCTCATAACAGAAATTTAATCTTACAAGGCACTGTCCATAACCTTTTACTGACAAAAGCGCAAACATCAAACTCAAAGTTCAAGCCATTCAAATCGATAATATTTTCTTCATTATGGTGATAAAGTTCATACAACTTGACAAACAACTTCCATTTTTGCTAACAAAAAGAATCTTTTATTTTAATTGCTCTTATTTGATGGAAATTTTAATTTTTTCTTGAAGTTTGAGTCTGAAGTTCATCTTCCAAATACGAAAGGGCACGAATGGCATCTTTTTAAGATTGTTGAAGCTTAGTTGTGAGAAAAATATTCAACTAAATTACTATCTTTAATCTTCGCAATGTTTTTCAGTATGTAATAGCATATCTCCATTCCTTAATTATATTAATTGAGTTCTCTAAATCCTCATGATTACTTATTTTCCTTTGTAAGGTTCAAGTGCGATCAGCTTGAAATTGCATTAAAAGGAGCATGATGAACCCTCACATTGGTATTTCCTATTAATATTCTTCAATAGAAGGATATTTATATATATTTTGACAACTTGGGGTACTAAAGGGGTTCCTATTACCTGAAAGACGTGGTACTTTTCAAACTAATTAGACGTATATTTTGACCCTAATTTAAGAATTCCCTGTAGAATTCTACATTTCAAATTTAATAGGATTTATAGTACTTATTTACCCATACTGGTAGTCTGGTAACCTGCATCTTTCTCTTTCATTATCTTTTCCACTTCCACAAGATTTCATAAGCATAAAGAGATAACTTAAAGCATGTGAATACAGCCATAGATGCCTCATCTAAACTTGGCTCATATACTAGTATAACATCAAAGTTTCCCACAAGGTGTGAGTTTATGGGATAACACCAAGAGATATATAATCTTCCCCCTTTGCCCATCTAATGACAATAAATCTATAATTGCCACCTCCACAGGTCCATAAAAAATAATATATAAACCTGATGATGCAGTTATCTCGTGGCGTCTTGCCCCCAGATCTTAGATGAGCTCTCGTTCGTTGATCGGTGATCTCCTGTTCTAAATACACCGGTGCGGTGCCTGTCAAGGGCCCTCCGACGTTTAAGTTAGATTTAAGGAAATAAACTTGCTAGAGAAAGTGTGTAGTTAGGATTTTCTTTCATGCGTACCTGAAGAAGGGACTGTGTTTTCCTTTTGTATGCCTACATGGAAGTTGTTGGTGGCCTCTCCATGTGGCGGCCTTTTGTTGGAGGGTTAGAACTGTGACAGGGCACTTGAGAGGATCATCTCTACACTTCATGGTGGCGCGTGTCAGAACAGTGTCAGGGGTAGGGCGGTTGTCACTTGTGTTGACCCAAGAAGGCAACCCAAGAGGGGGGGTGAATTGGGTTTTATAGAATTTATATCAAATAATGCAACTAAAAACAGTTTATGTATTTTTTGCAATGATTAATCAAAGTGTAGATCAAGCAAGTAAAATGTATATCAAAGTATATATCTATGCAAGCATGTGTAGAGAGCAAATAAGTAAAACAGAGGTAAGAGAGAAGAGCACCAGATTTATAGAGGTTCGGCCAATCTTGCCTACGTCCTCTCTTCTTCAATCCTTTCGAACGAATTCCACTATGTAATACTCCTTACACAGCTGCTGGTTTTACCACAAGTGCCCAGCTCACTCTTACAAAAGCTTCTTCCCAAGCTTTCAAAACCAAGAGATTTTGTCCAAGCTTCTCTTAAACTTACAAGTGATTTTGTCCAAGCTTCACTCAAACTTACAAGTGTTTTTACCCAAAAATACTCAAACTTACAGGTTCACAAACCCACCCAAGTGAAATGAATAAAGGTTATACAATGGGTAACTCTCCTAGTGAGTGTATGAACAAATACAACTCAATGAATAACCTTAAACACTCAGTAAAAATGTGTGGCAGTGAGGTACAGGAGGTTTTCAGCTTCAAACTCTTGATATCAAGGGTATAATTGCTCTAATCATCAGTATTGAAGTTGTATGTATCTTGTATATAAAGATATGGATCGATTCTAGCCGTTGGAGAAGTATGGGAAAAGATTTGGTTGCATATTTGCCCATACCGTCTGTCAGAAAACTAGTCATTACTGTCTGGGGGTCTACTTTTTTTACAATGAGTCGACTCTTTTTGCATTTCAACAGATTTTTCAAGTCACTGTCCAAATGAGTCGACTCTTTTGTCTCAGGAGTCGACTCTTTTAAGCAGTCTCCAGAAATTTTGTTCTCTGTTTAAATGAGTCGGCTCTTTTAAGCTTCCAGCAGATTTTCAATGCTCTGTTCGAATGAGTTGACTCTTTTTACTTGAGGAGTCGACTCTTTTTACCAAGAACCATATTTTTGCAGCTTTTCTTCATTCTTTTCCAAAGCTTCCAATCTTTTCAAGGATCATTCAAATAAGCTTTTTAAAGCTTGCAAATGCTTCTTCAAGGCTTGATGACTCCAAGAACATCTTCAATTCATTCTAGACGAATTTTCTCCATTTTCATTACTTGTAGAGCTCTTCCATCATCAAAGCTTCAACTATTTAACCAAGTCTTCATCATGACCTTCAAAAGAGCTTCCAAGACTTAGAATCTTCATTTCTTTAACTGATTTTCTATTCTTCTTTGAACATCTTCATTTCTAGATTTCTTCTAGAATTCTCAATCAATATAGTTTCTCCATGGACTTCAATAACTCTTCCAAGAAAGCTTTCCAAGTCTTGTAATTTCTTTCATATCTTCAAGACATCTTCAAATCTTCGAAGAAAGCTTGCATGTCTTTGAGTTGGTCTCTTCTTCTTCTATTCTTGCAAGATATCTTCAAGTCCTCAAAGGCTCCAATCTTTTCAATCAAGACTTTGATCAATTTCATTCTTCTTCTTTGATATCCATCATCTTCATTCTCTTATAAGATCACCATTGTTGAATATGTCATTCTTTCATGCTTATCAATCTTCAATCTAAGATTTTCATCAACTTGAGATTTCTTTTTCTTCTTATAATATCAGCTTTATAGAATACATCACTTCATCATGTTTTTCATTTTTTATTCAAATCTTTGCATCACAAATCCTCCATTATAATAAGCTTCAAATCAAGATCTAATTAATAGCTACTCTGCACACTAAGTAAAATTATTAGATCATTAAATCATGCTTTGTTATCATCAAAATCAAGGCGTTGACTCAACAACTTGTACACTCCACACTCACGCCCCAAGTGCGTGTCAGGGTGTTCGGTGTCAGGCGTGGGCCCTATTGACGTGGTTGTGAAGATCGAACAGAGTGGGAGGCCTTCCCGACCGGTCGGTCTATTCAGGACAAGTAAGAGGTCACTGTCGAGGGGTTTGATCAGAGCCAGGCCAAGTGATGCGGGATGACATGATCTGGTCAAGGTCCGATCAGTCCTCCTAGGGTCTCTGGTTAGGTCGGGAAAACGTCATCACCATATGCCCCAATTCATCTAGCCATCTGCTCGGGGCCAGGGGAATTCCACGGGTCAGCCCACCCATGAAATTTGAAGTGCATTTATGGTGAGAGCGGCGCAATGATGGTTGGCGATGTTACATCGCTTCGCGAGTTACCACGCGGCAGCTGGGGTTTGGTGGTTGGGAGTCAAAAGGACGCGTTGAATCCCAGTCGTTGGCGTTCCATCATCGCAGGCCATCTGGGCCGTTGATTTCAAGACGTGGGGGGGAGTTTTGTGAGGCAGTTGTCCCCTTTTTGCCCTAATTTGCATTTAGAACTTTTTGCACAATACACAGAGAAAGAAACTTCCCTCGCCATCTCTAGCCTGTTGGGGACTGCGAAATTTCCCACGACCTGACTATAATGTATACGCATACTACCAAAAATTTTGATCTGATTAGCATAGCCTAATCTACGTGATTAGAATCATACCTCTGAGATCTCTCTGGTTTAATCCCGAGTAACAAGAATCAGCACTAAGCACGAAGCAACCGCTCGAACTTAACCTTCGAACTTCTGCTGTATTCCTTGTACACGCCTTGCTCTACAGAGAGTGGGCTCACCGCTGCTAGGGTTTCTCTTCCTCACAAAAACATGTATCTCTCAATTATGTGCAGAGTGTAACCCTAGCAGCTCTTAGAGCGCGTATATATATAGGTTACAACAGGAACCATAGGATTAGTATAACTAGGGCTTCCTACGCAAATAAGGACTCCTAATCCAACCAGGATTAATCCTTATCTACGTAAATTATAATTTATACCACTAACAAATTATAATTGCACTCCCTGTTATACTAGAAATTATGTTTCGAGCTCCATATTATTAAATGTCTATTTATCTCCCCACGTTAAGATTGCAGATACCCGTCTATTAAATTAAATTACTGAAAATTAAATTTAATAGACTTATTTAATTCCTTGAGACCTTCCACTTAACTTATTTGATATGTCGGATTCATAATCCATCTGTAGGTTTTGACATAATCAAAACTTATAAGTTTCCTCAAAGGGGTATCATCAATCCCTATACGGGGACATGGATTCCATCAATAATAAATATTCACCATACACGTAATATTATTGTCTAACTCACTGAGTTTATTGACCCACAAGAAATCTCACTATTCTGTGAATCAAAACAATAAATACTACATGCACCTATCTATTTATTATATTAGAATTAAGAGCATAAGCACTCATAATAATCATGAGGTATTAATTGTTTTATATAGTCAGTATAAAAACAATTACCTCAACACGGTTCTGTTCAATACACACAAAGTGTACTAGTGCAAGGAGTTGGAACTATACCGTTCCCCATAGTTAAGACAGGCCTATTAAAACCTTGTACTACAGTCCTACTTATGGTGTGTCTATTTGCATCTAAGACTGTGAACGATAAACTTATATTGCATAAGAAACGATGATCTGATCTTCCGTGTGTAAGTCGTACTTTACACACCAAATCAGCTACTATAGAGAATAAGAGACACACATGCATAATCATTAAATAAATAACGCAATACAAACATTTCTCACACAGATTCTCATTAAAATAGAATAACTAATTTATTAATAAATACTAAAACCATTACACAAATCATGTCTTTTAGTATAAATTCCCAACATAGCCTCCATCTCCGTTGTCTCCAGCCGGTTGATGGGTACCAGTCTACACAACACGTCGCCGGTTGTCTTCCAAACTCGCTGCCGGCACTTCATGTTATGGTAAGGTTCACCTCCTAGCTATATGTACTGGTTGATTACACGTTGCGTGTTGATATTCGAGGGAAGTGGCCAGATTCCCTGTAATACCCGTAATTTCTAATCGGCTACGTTTCACCCTATTAGGATTGGAAAGACCAAATCCAGTGAAATTAATATCTAAAGTGAAACTTCTTTCGAGCCTGTTCTAATTGTAAGTTCAGAACTCAACTTCATAGAAAT